>CM019149.1:253407142-253449051 GCA_009733165.1 Naja naja | reverse complement strand
ATGAAATCTCACTAAGCCAATAAGACATATAAAACTATAGTTAAGATCCCCCCTCTCCATCAGTCCAGGTTGGTGTTTGAAGAGCCACATTTTAGGCCACGCAGAAGGATCGAGGTCAGGGGCCACCCCGGAGCTCCAGGGGCAGTTGATTCCATAGGATGGTGCTCCCACAGAGAAGGCCCTACCTCTAGGGGTCACCAGCTGACATTGTCTGCCGGACGGCATCCCAAGGAGGCCCTGCCTATGGGAGCACACAGGACGTTGGGAGACCATTACTGGAAGCAGGGTTCCCCACATATACCCCAGTCCTAAGCCATGAAGGGCTTTATAGGTCAACACCGCACCTTGAATCTCACATGGAGGGCAACCGGTAACCAGTGCAGCTTGTGCAAAAGGGATGTGATATGGGAGTATCGGGACCCTCCCACGACAACCCGTGTCGCTGCATTCTGGACAAGTTGAAGCCTCCGCGTGGTCTTCAAGGGCAGCCCCATGTAAAGAGCATTGCAGTAGTCCAGACAGGAAGTAATGAGCGCATGAGTGATCCATAGGGCATCTCGGTCGTGATTTGGCGCAACTGATGCACCAGATGAAGCTGGGCAAATGCCCCCTTGGCCACGGCTCCCACCTGCTCCTCCAAACTGAGTTGGCATCCAGGAGGACAACCAAGTTTGAGAACCCTATCTATGGGGCAACATCTCTCCCACATAGCCAAGGGTGAATGTCCTGGATAACTCGAGATGCCGGTACATACAGCCACTCGGTCCTTAGCCAGGTTGAGCTGGAGCCTGTTCCTCCCCATCCAGACCCGCACCGCTTCCAGGCACCTGGACATCATATTGAGGGGGCGTCACTGGGTTGGTTTGGGGTGGATAAAAGATGGGTATCATCAGCATACCAGTGATACCTCACCCCAAAACCATGGATGATCTTGCCAGCGCTTCATAGGATATTGAACAGGAAGGGTGAGAGCACCGACCGCTGAGGCACCTCACAAAAGGGCCTTGGGGCCGATCTCTGCCCCCTGCCAACCACCTGCATAATGCATACTCGAGAGGTAGGAGGAAAACCACTGTAAAACGGTGGTCCCCCACTCCCAACCCCTCAAGGCGCCACAGTAGATACCATGGTCGATGGTATTGAAAGCCGCTGAGAAATCTAACAGGACCAGGAAAGAGGAGTAACCCCTATCCCGCCTCTCCAGAGATCATCCACCAGAGTGACCAACACTGTCTCCATGCTGTACCTGGGCCTGAAACCTGATTGGTATGGATCCAGATAATCAGTTTCCTCCAGGAACACCGGGAGCTGTCAAGCCACCATGCTCTCAACAACCTTTGTAACAAAGCGAAGGTTGGAGACAGGACTTAAAGTTGTTCAAAATAGCTGGGTCCAGGGCAGGCTTCTTGAGGAGTTGCCTCACCACCACCGCCTCCTTCAAGGTGTGGGGAAAGACTCCCTCATTCAAAGAAGCGTTAACCACTGCCTGGAGCCAGCCTCGTGTAACCTCCCGGGCGGCATAAACCAGCCAGGAAGGATATGGGTCCAGTAAACATGTGGCAGCACTTAGCTTCCCCATGATCCTGTCCACATCATCTGGAGTCACAGAATCAACTCCTCCCAGATGGAATCCCTAAGACCTGTCGCAACACTCCCATCAGATTCTGACCAGTCAGAGTCCAAGCCAGCCCGATCTGGCGATCTTGTCCATCAATGCTGGCTAAACTCCTTGGCATGTCCCTGCAAAGGGTCACCCCCAATTAGGGGGAACAGGTAACCCTGAACAGGATGGCCAGGCAATTATCTGCGGACACAATGAGAGCAGAGAAGTACGCGTGCTTCGCCGCTCTTATTGCAGTGAGGTAAGACCTAATATAGGCTCTTAACTGCACTTGGTCAGATTCGGACCTGCTGGACCTCCAACAGCTCTCTAGGCCTCTCCTCCGCCGCTTCATTTCCCGGAGCTCCATGGAAAACCAGGGAGCCAACTGGGATCTGCATTGGGTGAAAGGCCACAAAGGAACAACCTGGTCAAGTGTCCCGGAGGCAGCCCTCTGCCAGGTATCTACTAGGGTCTCAGCCGAGCTGTGGGCAAAGAGGAAGGATCATCCCAAGCGCGCCTGGAATCTCTCCGGATCCATCAGGCGCCTGGGCGGAACCTTTTGTTGGTTCCGCCTCCCAGCGATGAGGGGTGGCATATTGGAAGTTCAGTCATAGGAGAGAATGATTGGTCCATGACAGGGATTGAATAGTTGGAGACCCCCCCAGATCATTACACCACTGCCCTGAGATAAAAACAAGATCGAGAGTGTGTCCCCCTCATGAGTTGGACCCTGTATTATTTGAGTCAGGTCCATGGCCGTCATGGAGGCCATGAACTCCTGAACCATCCCCAATGCCCCCCACAAGAAGGCAAGTTGAAGTCTCCCAGCACATAAGCCTGGGGAACTCAACCGCCACCACTGACAGGACATCAGGTAGTTCAGGCAGGGCCGTTGTCATGCAGCTGGGAGACAGGTATGCAAACAACAGACCCAACTGACCCCCAGGGTCCCACCTCAAGCGAGAGACTCATCCACCTATCTGCAGGACAATGTGCCTCCCTGATCACGACTGCCACCCCCCTGCCCCTACCCTGGGCCCAAGGTTGGTGCAGCACACACAGAAACCCGGCAGGCATAAATCCACCAGAGGGAGCCCTCCCTCTGGGCCCAACCAGGTCTCCGTGATGCAAGCCAGGTCTGCACCTTCCTCCTCAATCAGATCCCGGACGTGGGAGCTTTGTTCACCATGGACCTGGCATTCAATAGACCAACCTGAGCCCAGGGACCTGATCCTCCAAGCCCCTGGGGGCACAGGTATGAACCGGTGGAGCATGCCACTGCTCGGAGACAGCAGGTGCACACCCCTGAGAATCAATACGCCTGCCATCCATACCTCTGCCACCATTCCCAATCACCGGGGATCACCCCCCTCCCCAGAGCTCCGGACAGCCCCAACCCCAGCCCCTCCCTGCCATGACCCATTCCTAACCCGGGACTGAGAATATCCCAGTGGAGCCCCTCAGGCTCCAACTGGGCTTGACAATCCACCCCTTCCTAACCCCTTAAAAATTTATCTAAAATTGAACAAAGAGGCCTCTTGCCACCCCTCCCCAGACCCCTCCCCATATCCACGCATATCCCTGTTTAGTATCACTTTCACCATGTGTTTGGCATATATTGCTTGGATCATATTTACGAAGTTTTTGCCAAAGTCCATACATTTTAATTGTAGTGTCATAAACTGCCAATTCATATTATCTAAGGCTTTTTGTGCATCCAAAAAGATAAATGCTAGCTGTTTTTCAGAATGGGCTTCATAATATTCCAATGCGTTTACAATAATCCTCATATTATTTTTCAGTTGTCTTTTAGGTAGGAAACTATTCTGGTCAGGCTATATAAACTTGTTTAAAAATCTTTTAATCTCTCTGAAATTATAGAGTAACATTATACCATCATAAGAGGTGATTTAAAATCCTAAATGTTAGATTTGCATGAAAGAGTCAGAGGCGGAGTGCTTCAGTGAAGAGTTTATTAGTGACTACAGCTCATAACAGACCCGATTTGGCTGGACTGCGCTGCTACTTATAGCCAGCAGCCGCAGTTGCCAGCCAATCAGAGTGCAGGGTTTTCCCACACTATTTAAACCAATCATTTCTGACATTTTACAAGAACAGTTCAAACTTAACCAATGACATTCAAACCTGCATACATAACACCGCTCCCCACTAGGTTCATACTCAAACCCCAACCTATCTAATATATTCTTTTAAATAGGTGGGGCTCTTACGTGTACGTTGAGACCTTCGTGGTTCAGAAGTTTTAACGTTCTCACCCAGTGAGAGGGGAAATGTGTCTGTTGACATTTCACTAGTTGGGCTTCCTGTGAAAGAAGACCCTGGTGATTGTTAGAATCTGGTCTCTCCTCCCAACCCATCTCCAATGTCAGCACCCAAGTCAGGTAGTGATGTGCAATCTTCCACTTGTAAGGATGGATTTTGGCATTGTGACAGGTTTTGGGATGGTTCCTGTCATAATGGCTCATTACACATGGGGTTGATTCTTGTTTGCTGATTATCCTCATGTTCCTCCCCCTCCCCACTAGAAAAAGCATTAGATATGGGAACTAGAGAGGAACAATTGTGATGTTCCTGAGGTAACCTGGATCTAAGCTGATCAATGTGCCTGCTCCAGAGACTCCATCCTCTGTTTGTACCCTGTAGAACGAGGGCCTGTGATTTGAGTTATTTCAGCAGGAATCCATGAAGGCTCACCCTATAAGTTCTTAGCATAAACAGAATCACCCACACTGAACGTGCAAACTTTGCTGGTGGAATCTAGTGGTGCATTGGGTGCATAAGTGGGATGAAGGCGGTCAAGGGAAGACCTAAGTTTCCTACCCATCAACAACTCTGCTGGGGATAAGTTAGTTGATGGGTTAGGAGTGATGTGCTGAACACTAAGAAGTTTTTCAACTTTCTCAGTGATGTCCCCAGGACCCAATTGCTGAAGCTTTCCTCCTGGTAAAACGTACCATGTGTTCAGCCCGGCCGTTAGCTGAAGGGTGCCCAGGGGCTGTCAGGGCATGTCTGATACCCAGTTGTGCTAGATAGGATTCAAAAGGGTTGGATGTAAATTGAGGGCCATTGTCAGAGACAAGAACATCAGGTAACCCTTGGGTTACAAAAGCTTTTAAGCTGCTTGATGACAGCATCAGTTGTGGTGGATGCCATAGGGATTACCTCTAGCCATTTGGAATATGCATCTACTATAATAAGGAAGGTGTGCCCTCTGGTAGGGCCAGCGAAATCAATGTGAATCCTAGACCATAGGCCCCTAGGACATTCCCATTCCTGTGGGGGGGCGAGAGGTGGGGCAGGCCTGACTATCTGACAGTTGGGACAGGATGCAACCCAGTTTTCAACCATTTTGTCAATACCTGGCCACCATACATAACTCCTGGCCAATCCTTCATCCTTACAATACCAGGATGACCCTCATGTAGCATTTCCAAAACCTCCCTTTGCAGTTTTGCAGGAATAACCACCCTGTTACCCCACAAAATACATCCTCTTAATACAGATAATTCAGTTTGCCTGGATTTAAAAGGTTGGGCAAGGTAAGGTAAATCTTGAAGAGGCCAACCTTTCTTAATCCAGCCTATAATAGGAGCCAATAAAGTGTCTTTGACAGTCTCTCTGGCAATTTCAGCAGCGTGTACTGGAAGCTTGGCAACAGTTTCTAGGAAAAGGTGTGTGCCTCAGGTTCAAAGTCCTCCTTGGGCAAACGTTTGGGCAAAGTCCTCCTTGGGCAAACGTTTGGTGTGGCCTTTGAACTTCACGATGAATTCTCTTGTTCCAACTACTGGAATCTTGTTCCTTGGTAGTCTTTAAGAGTCAGTGCTTGCTTCTGGAAATGCTTCTTCTGAATGTTGGGAAGTAGCCTGTGAATGGTGTCCCATGACACCATAGATAAATAGGAGCCTGAGTCCACTTCCATTTGGCAAGGCCTTCCTTCAATTAGTACCTTCACATGTACTTTTCTGCTTCTTAAGGGTGAAGAATGACCAATGGTGACTGTTTGATGAGTTTCATTCTTCCCATTTGCTTCTGTGATGCACCCCATTTTTCTCGCTGAAGTGGTTAGGCTTGAAATCTTTGTCAGGAAACTTCTTTCTGCTTGGTGGAGTTCTGGATGATTTGCAGACTCTTGCTAGTGACCTCTTTTTCACACGGAGGCAGATGGTATCAAGAAACTTGCATTCAGTGCGGGGTGGCCCCCCAACCTCTGCAATAAAGTCTTGCCTCTTTCTTCCAAGGTCTTTTCTTTTCTTCTCCATTCTGAGTCTATAAATTCCTTCTTCCACCTCACTACAGTCTGAATCAGAATCTATTTGCTCGCAATGGTTTGTTGTGGATTTTTCCACATCAGGCTGGCTTGCAGCCTTGTTAATTTTCTTCATGGCTGCTGCTGAGGACTTGTAGCTTCCACTGAAGAAGCTTTCTTATGGCCTCCTTAACGTGATCTTAGGTTTCATTAATCATTTGCTCTGCAAAACCTTGTCTTTTAGGCCTAGAACAAATCGATCACGCATGGCCTCTTCTAAGTTGATAAATTCACATGCACCCCCAATGTCCCTTAAACTTGCCATGAAGTCATTACGTTTTCACTTTCCCTTGATCCCGATGGTAGAATTCATGTCTCTAATGAGCACGATACTTATGGCGCTAATGCTCTTAATAACTTTTCTAAATCGGGCCAGTCCATTACCTTAATGTCTGCAGCTCCTGCCAATGCCTTCGCCATACTTTAAAATGTCGGACCAGTGGGTAAGAAAGACCGCCCTCTTCCGCTTGTTGGAAATGTTGGTGAGATCGTTTTCCCTCCAATACATTTGGAAAGCGATCTGCATACGAGTCCCAGTCTTCTGCCATCGGATCGAACGGGGCTGGGGGGGTGTTCAGCACAGCCATCTCTCTCGGCTTCTTCTCCATGTTGTCTTCTCTTCGGGAAGGATCCCACCTTCGTCGCCAGTGTTAGATTTGCATGAAGAATCAGACGCGGAGTGCTTCAGTGAAGAGTTTATTAGTGACTACAGCTCATAACAGATCCGATTTGGCTGGACTGCACTGCTACTTATAGCCAGCAGCCGCAGTTGCCAGCCAATCAGAGTGCAGGGTTTTCCCGCACTATTTAAACCAATCATTTCTGACATTTTACAAGAACAGTTCAAACTTAACCAATGACATTCAAACCTGCATACATAACACTAAACATTTCCCAAGTCTTTAAAGACTTTCTTCTTTCTTCCGAAGCTTCACTTCCAATCAACATAAGGGTTCTGCTGGCAGTAGTTTCTCAAAGACTTGAGTGGTCTGGGTTTTTTTCCTTGCCAGTTTTGTTATAGTGTAAGTTCACAAATTTTATGGTATTTAAGAAAATGTACCTATATAATTATGCTATATAAATGGCAGATATTAAATGTTTCTGTTCCCTCCACAGCTTCTTCCTATATGTTTGATTTTAAAAATCCCTAACATTAACTAGTAGGTTCCTGATGATGATTTGAAATGTCCTCACATTTGCTGACATTAAAACAAGTTCCGTAGATGTCAGGGAACTATTTACTTATGAAAAGGAAATCAAGAAAGGATTTTATGCTAGCAGATACACCATATGACATTTGTTTAATGACCGTTCAAAGTTATGTTAATGCTGAAAAAGGGTACTTACACTTATGACTCTTGCAGTATTTCCATGGTCACATAACCAAAATTGGCAACTGGAATGCATTTATGATTGTTGCAGTTTCCCAAGTCACATGACCTCCATTTGCAATGTTTCCATGGGACTTTCAACAAGCAAAGTCAACATGGGGAAGCCAGATTCACTTATGATTCACTTAATGACCAAGGTAATTTACTTAATGGCCGTGGTAAAAAATGTTATAACATCGGGAATGATTCATTTAATAACTACATCACTTAGAAGTTCCAGCCCCAATTGTGGTTAAAAGTTGAAAACTACCTGTTCAGTAGTAGTGGTACTTTACTGTTTTTGTACCTCATACAATGAAATTAAATGCTATCTTCAGTGTACTCCATACAAGAAAACTGTCATGCTCCTGTCGGAGTCCGAATCTGAGGAGGAAGATGTACAGCTGACAGGGAGTGGGAGTGTGGCTCTGTTGGCTATGCGGGAAACTGGGAAAGGGCAAAGTCTGGCTGGGCAGAGCAGGGAGAGGTAGAACAAGGGAGAAGGAGTTCAGAGGAAGACCCAGGCGCACCTCCCTCTTCATTCTAGGACACACAGGGAGGAATGGAGAAGAGAGACATGGGTTGTGTGGCTTACGGGGGAAGTAAGGGCCCTGATTCACTTCATTAGCCATACCTGGGAAAAGAGTTTAAAAGAGATGCATGCTGAGTGTGGCATCTGCTGGGAACAAACATGAGTTTATCTTGTGTTGACTTTGGTTATCTGTGTTCCTGGCATCCTCCCAACCATGTTGAATTACTACCATTCCTTCATGTCTGGAATTCCTTCTCTTGCCCTGCCAGACTAATTACCTCACTTGCCTTGATTGGACTTATAGTTACAGTTTTGGACTTGATTCTCTGCAGCCAAAGGCTGTTCCTCGGAGAGTTTTTTCAGCCCAGAACGTAACCAGGACATTGGGGCAAAGTTGGAGCAACTAAAGGACTCCCACTACTTATCTAACTGTGTTGCCTTTGTGCCATGCCCCAGGTCATCACAAAAAGTATAAACATAAAACAACAACACAAAAATTGAAAAGCCTTGATATTGCATTAATATTGCACTATACAGTAGAATTCAGTATATTATTATCCTGTAATGTCAGGGCAAAGCATATATCCAACACAAATGTCAAAAATATGTGGGAGTGATTTGATATTGTTTTCTGTGTTTGTTTCTTTGTTTTATTTCTTAGTTTGGCCTACTGCCCTAAAATTCTTTGGTGGTTTCCCAAACAAGTATTCACAAGTCTAACTTTCCTTACCTTTTGACACTATTCTAGGCTTGTTATATACTGCCAACCAGCTGGGCACTGTGAAGTACTATGCTGATGCTAATGAGCTATTGTGCAAAATAAGAGACTTGCTATGGGTGCTTGAGAAATGTAAAAAGCAAAGGTTTTTAGTTGAATGACAACGCGGGTAGGTAAATATTGTTGATGTTATCAATATTTATAATTACTCAATTCAATATACAGACTTGTTAGGCAAGTAATGCTTTATTGTAGGACAAGGTCCATTTCATATATTTTTCTACCTTAGAATATAAATAAGATTTTGTCAGTACATAGTCAGTCAGAGTATATTTAGCCTATAGAGCTAGTAGCTATATAGATGCTTGGAAGTGTTCTAGTATTAACTATACCATCTCAATGAAATGTGTATTGATTACAGTAAATAGTGTAACTGTCTGATTCAACACAGCAGTCAGTTTGAGTCAAATCTGGGTACTTTATATACCAAATGTCTCAAGGGTTTGTTAGTTTGGGTGTTGATTGCCAATTGCTCCTCTGGGCTTTTCTTAGTCCAATTTCAAAATATTTGAAATTCATCATGAGACTTTAAATAAAGGAATCATTCTATTACTGAATGATGTTTTTTAAAAAATATATATAATAGATAATACAATAATGTAACTATATCATTGATACAGTATACACACCATGCATCTTAGAATGCAAGCACCAAGAGACAGGTTGGAGAAAGAATAATTTCCATTTAGATAATTCCAAAACATGGATCAGTACCAAAGAAAAAGACCTGTGATTATAATGAGCTACAACTAGAACAAGGTAGCAAAGTTGTTGTGGAAAGACATTTGCAAAATGGAAAATGTTGTTTTAACCATTTGGTTGTGTCCAACTCTTGGCAATTTTATAGGAAAGTGTTCTACATGCTACCCTGTCAAACACAGCTTATTTCAACTATTGGATATTAAATTTTGTATAGATTTGATATTAAAAAGTCATCATGTTTTTGCTTGCCCCTTCTTATTCCACTAACAATTCCTAGCATCATTGACTTCTCCAATGAATTTGTACACATGACATGTCCAAAGTAAATCAGACATAGCCTTACAATCTTAGCTTCTAGTGATGTGTCTGGTTTTATAAAAATGGAAAGTAAACTTTCCTACATATACCTGAAAGACTGACTATCTTTCTTGGATAGTTTTATAAGGTCAAAAGTAGCTGGAGAATTATGTGATATTGTTGGCAAAGAATTTTAATGAGATGTAAATACTTTGTGAATCAAATACATAGATTTGTCGTTTCCATAGTTCTGCTTCATAATCAGTTGTGTTTGTTTACAAGAGCATTTCTCTGTAAAGAAACAGACACTTCTTTGAAGTGAACTGGTGACAGCTCTTTATATATGATCTATATCCCTTTTTCAAAAAAACAATAACAATGGTTGAGGGAATCAGAAATGTTTTGAGGTATTGTTCAGGACATGAAGAATGTTGGTCAGTGTTTGTAGGCACTGTATCCCTGAAACTTAGTTCAGATCTTGTTTTCTGAGGTGTTTTCAAACAAAAGAACTTTGAAACAGGTGTGCAGAAACAATGGACTATGATCTTGTGAGAGAATATACAATGTCTATTCAGAACTGATGATCTGAAATGGTAATGCCTGAGGCTGATATTTTCCAGATAGTCATTAAGACTGCTTGGGAAACAGAAAAAGAAAAAATAATCTAGTGAAAATTGAAAGAAACAATAGTACTTTTCAGTAAGATAATGCATTTCTATGGATCTACATCAGGGTTAAGAATATGGTTCTTCAATTTACGATGCATATTTTATGACAGCCTGCAGTGGGAGAATATACAATATGAACCTAATCCTTCTTTCCTATTAAGGATACTTTAATTTGGTCAAAATAAAAACAACTGACTTATTGATATTGAAGTAAGTCTCATTGAATTCATAGTGCTTGCATAATGTCTATCCACTCTAACTATCTATACAAATTTATGTTTGTCTGTGTGTATAAAATTTGGTTCTCCACTAGGGATTACAGGTTGGAAACTAAGATAATATCTATTTCAAAATGAAATCAGCAGTCTTTCAGATGCAGAAATACAGATTACTGCCAAGTTTCTTGTTATAATCCTCCCAGGATTCCTCATTATGTTCATGTGTTGACTGTAGAAGGCAGAAATAACTATAAAACAGCTCTTCTGGAAGACTGCAAAAGTAAGAATAAAAATTCCATTCCTATTTTGTGAAGGGGATAACTCTTCATTTCTTTAAATCCATTTATGATTACCCCTTTGGGTTTCAATCCCTACAGAAGTTTTCTCCATTTTCTTTGCACTAGCTTGGACAAAGTTGCTGATGAGAAATTTATGATTTGGAATGAATTTGATTAAAAACATAGAATGCTTGGATGAGATTCAACCTTAAAAAATATGGGATGGGTGGAAAGGACAAGCAAAAATCACTGACTCCCATGGAAATTAAACTGGACACTAAATTTCTGACAGGTCCTAATTATATCCTCTAAGAATCTGTAACATGATTCATGGAGTTTTCATAGGGGTCCAGAAACAATCAAATTCATCCAGATGTGCTTTTTGTTAAGGTTTCAGTGTTTTGATGAATGACTGCCATATATTATTTGATGTATAGCTTCTGGTTTAAGGAATGTGTATCCCCAACATATAGCTGTTTCTGAAAACAGTGTCTCTGTACTTAGTCTCCTTCACTTAATTTAGACTTCAATTCCTATACAAATTTACCAATCCTAATCAGTAATTCATAATTAGTACTAATGGGTAACTGGCCCTATAGAAACATATGCCGTTTTTTTTGCAATCAACATATTTAGGAAATCTCTCTTGGTCTTCTTATTAATGTTGAAGAAAAACAAAATTAAGGATAGGCATCACAGATAAAGTATTTTAATGTGGCTCCACTGAAATCAGTATGAATTAACTCAATCTCTTTGGAAATAATGTGTAGGGATTATATAAAAATGGTATTTGATAACAACTTCCCTTTCCCTCTCCTCTTTTATACTCCTTCAGATATCTTGTTATTTTCATACTTCTTTCAGCGAGAGATAAAGACATGAGAGTTTCCTTCTCTTTCTTAATCCATTTCCATTTGCACTCTCCACCTAAACTTTGTCCACCTTTACAAAATGCTTTATTCTTTTCCTTTATTTACTTCCTCTATTTTGTTGCCAACTATATTAATTGACTTTGAATAGTTATCTGAATGGTCAGTGGTAAAAGGAAACTGTTAAGTTTGCATGAAGAGTCAGACACGGAGTGCTACAGTGAAGAGTTTATTAGTGACTACAGCTCATAACAGACCCGATTTGGCTGGGCTGCGGCTGCTACTTATAGCGCAGTTGCCAGCCAATCAGAGTGCAGGGTTTTCCCGCACTTTTTAAACCAATCATATTTGACATTTTACAAGAACAATTCAAACTAAACCAATAACATTCAAACCTACACACATAACAGAAACAATATCAAAGTGGTTAGATAATGTCAAAGTGGCACTGGTTGGAGCATTACACAACTGAAAGAAGCCATACAAGTTTGGAAAATGTGAAGACAACTGGTCCATAGAATCACTGAGAATCAGACATGATTGAACAGATAGCATCATCATCACCTGACTCTACCACAACTTGCAGGATAATTACATAAAATAAGACTGGTAGTCAGTGTCACAAAGGGAACCCAATCCTGCCCCAGAGCACACAATCTACAGGCTCAAACTTAATTAATCTGTTTAACTTTAGAATGCCATTTGTTTGTGTGAATGAAGTCAAGATTGAATTAGTACTCTTTTTGATAGAGTGAAGTGAATTAATCATCTTACCTGATCAAACCAATCAAAGAGTTATATAAACCAAACAATGAAGGCTACCAAATGATGAAGGAGGGCTTTACAAGCTCTAGAAACATGTAATGTAGTACAATATTTTCTACCAAGGAAATGAAATCATGTGTGACTTTCACATATGAAGCCTATCTAGCCATTACAGTGTTAATCCACCATCAAAGGAGAAACATTCTGAGTTTTCTAAATAGTTTTGGCATTTGGCCCACACATAAATCAAACTGATTTTTTGGATGTGGTTCATGATCTCATTAAACGCAATCAAATTAACAACAACATTATTTGGATCAGACAAAATGAAGTGTGACACCAAAGCATGGGAACATTGTCTCTAAAGGCTTCATCAATTATGAAGGGAATGAAATAAATTTGTTTGATCTTCTCTAGCATAAAGCTAGGAAGTTATGGAAAGCTAGAGTTAAACTGTGACCTGGTAGGAATTAGGAGATCTGGTATTGTGTTCCAAAAATGGAGGAGCCAAAACTGTAGTTATACAGTCCACAGTCTAATTGCAGATCACAGATGTATACAAAAGGGTAGCTAGTAACTCCCTAAACCACAGCCAAACTAATCTTAATCTTAATTGTGACTGTAGGTGGCAAAAGCAAAAATGTAAGAGATAATACTTGTTTATGAAGAGATAATTTATTTAATTAAGCTAACATGAAACATGCAAATATAGCTAGTCACATAGTCACAAGCAATAATTAAACTACCATAAACAAGAGATGTAAACTTAAAGCTGTACTTCCCTCATCTTAATGTAGTTTGTAGATCAAGAAATTTGATCTAGTTCCAAAGCCATTCATCTGTATTAAGCTATTCCTGAATATAACTTTAGCCCAAAGCACTTCATCTGTGACTGCTTTGGCACATACTGATAATCAGTCTGGCACTACCACTATTCTCATTGGCAGAATGGCTGTACTAATACATCTATTTTCACTCTTTATTATTAACAAGAATTGTGTACAACCCAACAATCAAGTACTGACCATAAATTAGCAAGAATTGATTCTGGCCTGGATTCTATCCTATAACCTGACTCATTTGGTGCAGAGAATTCAGTGAGATCATTTGTTCCAGTTTTCTCCGTTGGGAAATTTTCATCAGACAAAACCACATTCAAAGTTCTGTGTATCCATGATAAGATTAGATGGTTTTCTTGGACTCAGTCTTGCTCATTCAGCCAAGGTTAGCTATAGGCTGCTCCCGACCTTAGCAGATCAAGTGGGTACAACAGGACTACTACAAAACCACCATTGTGCCTCTGATAGTTTTCATCCTTCAAATATTTATGAACAATATTTTCCAACAATAGCCATACTAGTCAGGATTGCTGTAGTTCAGCAACATCTGGAAAGAACAAAATCTGGATAGGTTCTCCATCCTTTTCCTATAAAACTCCTCTCTAACTAGAAATTATGAAAAAAAGTGATTGCTGCCTAAATCCATTCTGAATTTGTCACTTTTCCCACATGAATTACCACATAAATTCTATTGTTGAGAAATGCATTGTAATCTTGCTTGGTGAGGATTTCTCTAGCAATGATGATTAAAAGTGGAAGTAATCTGTGCTTAAATGTCTTAAATATTGAAGAATTAGCAGATAAACTAAATTTCTAATCCAATCAGTGGTAAGGTTACTGGTCAGATGTGTCGTGACAACTGAATAAAGTTCTAATAGAAGGTTTATGCCATTTTTCTGCTGCTGTTACAGACTGCTTAGAACGTATTTTGAATTACAGTTCTAAGAATGGTGAGAACTGTTCTCTAACAGAACTATAAAGCATTACACTGGGAAACACTTGAGAAGATGAATTTAAGTAGAAGTGGCCCAGCATTCAAGGGATTTTTTTAGGTGTTCAGAAAATCCACGACTTAAAGCTATTCATTTAATGCCTGTTTGAAGTTACAACAATGCTTAAAAAAATGACTTATGAAGGGTCTCCACACAACCATTGTAGAGTCCATGATCATGTGATCAAAATTTGGATCTTTGGCAACCAGAAAATATTTATGATGGTTGCAGTATCTTGGGATCATGTGATCACCATTATGATTTTCCCTTGGCATTCTAAGTAATGAAGTAAATGAAGAAATCCAGATTCACTTAACAACTCTGGAAAAAAAGGTTGTAGAATCAAATATAACTCACTTAGCAACAGAAGTTCCAGCCCCAAGTATGGTCATAAGTTGAGGACTATCTGTAAAATTAACCCATTTACCTTCTATACTGAAATCAAATTTCACATAATCAAGTTCGGTAGAATTGCTTTATGTATACCACAACTTTAGAACAAATTTTTGGGATAAAAAACAACTTTCCATCAAAAGCAGAAGAGATTTTAAAGTTCCTCCTCCTTCCCTTCAGCTCAGATCAATATCTCAGCTGGAACAATACAGTTATCTTTTGCTTCTATCTCAACCTGTTTCTTTTCTTTGTCCTATTTGGTTCCCAGAATGCCTTGCTACATCTTCTCATCCCCTAAACCCTTTCAGAAGCTGACAGGTGTAAACCTGGGAGCAGTAGAAAGAAGAAAAGGCTTCTTTCTTTTCCTCAGTGTTCACTTCAGAGACTTCACACATTTCAGATATGGTTGCAGCACAAGCTTAGAAAATGCTGGTCAAATTCAACAAGATGCTAAGTGAACAGAAACTGTTCTCTGTATGGCACATACTTTTTTGTAGATATGAATGCATATTATTTATGTTACAGATTCAAAATAATATGATATATAAATTGACCAGGAGTGCCTATACATTGGTGTGCAACAATAAGCATATATGGCAAGGAGATGGGCACCCACCCACATACCCACACTATTTTACGATGGAGAAATTGGATAAGTCTTACTATTGGAATACAGGTTTTCCACCAAGGAACTCTGGATTGAAATGTATTCCTAGAGAACTTCTGCCAATCAGTGCTGGCAACAAAGTTGAAATGGATAAATAGTCCGATATGAATTTTCCAACATTTCCAAGGCTTATAATGTGGTTGTAACTCTAGGGCATATAGTTAACACGTGTTTAATAGTGGTTACAGTGCACTAGATACAGTTTGATTGTTTTGCATGTTTAGGAGTTCTGTACATGCAGTGTCTCTCATCTTTCTCTTTCACATGTTGTTTTTGAATGTCTGGAAAAGATCACAGAATCTGATATCTTTTTAGACAGGCTTCGGAAGTTAGAAGCGGGGGCCATTTCTTCTTACTCTCACTCAGTTCCATTTGGTGTTGATGGGGGAGATAGATCTAGGCCACAGCCCAATTTTTGTAGGGTCTCTCAGGGCTCCTTGCTTTCCTCAATCCTGTATAACGACTATATGAAATGGTTGAGGTCATTGAATGGCATAGAATGAAGTATTATCAGAATGCTGATATTCATCTTTACCACCACTGATTGACCAAGTAATGCTGTGGGGTTCTGTCTGTTTCTGAAGGCTGGAGGTCTGCATGGGAAAAAAGAGTCTTCTAGTAAGACTGAATATTGGATTTAGGATCTCTTGGATACAGTGATTTCCCATCATTATGATGCATAATACATTAATCGGTGCATTAACATAAACAGAACTGGATTGCAATTTTAGGGACCTCCTCATCTTGCAGTTCCTATTACAGGAACAAGTGGCAGTCATTACCTGGAAGGCTTTGCACAACTGTGTACTACTATGTGCCAATTGCATTCTTTGCTGAACCATTTTATAGCTGATTGGATTTTATCTTCAGTTGCCAATTTAGGTTTTATATATTTTTGCTTCTTTTTACATTGTGTTTTTATGTGGTTTTAACTGTCCAGACTTGCTGTGGGGGATGAGTGGACATAAAAATCAAATCAATGACTAAATAAATACGGTATCTGGTACAAATTTGTTGCAAACTGTACCTGTACATTGGTAAAAGTGCATCAAGCAAACTAAAGAGGGAAGGAAGAAGGACTATTCCACAAATACTCCCATCTCTAAACTATCCCTTATAATCACCAATATTGTTCAACTTTTTAATTTTTTAAAATATTTTTATCCTGCCTTTATTATTTTTATAATTATAGTTATATATTATATTTATATATAAAAGGTGGTGAACATAACTAATACTTCTTTCTCCTCTTATTTTCCCTGCAATAACAGTCCTGTGAGCTGATTTGGACTGAGAGAGAGTGAGTGGCTGAAAGTCACCCAGCTGGCTTCATATCTAAGGCAAGACTAGAACTCACATCTCCTAGTTTCTAGCCTGCTTCCCCTCCCCTCTTCTCCATTTTAAATATTATAGATGATAGGAAATAAGTACCCCAAATTCCTCAAATTGTTTCTTGAAAATATCTGCTCTGTCCAGATTGTTTTTGATGATGATGATGATGATGATGATGATGATGATGATGATAATAATAATAATAATAATAATAATAATAATAATAATAATAATAGATTTCCTATATTCTGTACAGATTTCCCATAAGAATTGCTGGAAGCATCAGCTAGGTGAAAGCTAGATTAGAAATGAATTGTGTTAATACAATAAGTGATATTTTATAGAAGTATTTGGTTACAGCAAGCTCTCTTGTGTTTCTTTGGAAAACCATTTAAAATGGACGTGCTTCACACTGGCAGATGAAGAGTCAGAGAAGAAGAAAAAAATAACATGCCATGATTGACACAATCCTTCAGGGAAGGTGATTAAATGCTACAGCAAAATGAAAGAGCTGGCAAAGCTGCATTTAGCACAAATAACAAGGAGTTATTTCATCTTCACATCATGTCAGTAGTTAGAGAGCTAATTATCATCACAGCCCCTACTTTTCAGTGGGGATTTGAAGCTGATTTTGTGGTCTGAGAATAGTTCTGATAAAAGGTTGAAAATAAAACAAAACTACAGCCCATTCTGGTTATCTAAATGATTTCCTACACACCTTGGTCAACTTCTAAAGTGAGCTGGCTCAACACTAAAATGAACTCTCTGATGGAAAAAATGTAGTTCAATAATTGTTAGACCAATTCTTTATTTTAATTGATTTAATATCATTTTTTTTACTAAAATAGTTTTGCCATGATGCTCCTGAATAAAATGTTCATGAAAGCTTAAAGAAGATTCATTCATGTTTCACTAACAGAAGGACATGTCATTTTGGAATGAAGTTGAATAACCCAGCTCCAAAAAGTCATAAATGGCTCTGAATCCTATCTGTTCTCCAAGACCCCCTTAGTATACTACATTCACTCAGGGATGAGATTCAAAAATCCCAGCACTTGTTTTGCTGCCCGGATGCTGGGTGGGCGTGGACATGGTGGGCGGGGCCTACTGGATCTTCCTGTTTCTGGCTTCCGGTGGGCCTCCAGAGCCCCGGGGAGGCTATTCTCACCCTCCCAAGTGTCCAGAGGCCTCCTCTAGACCTCTGGGAGGGCAAAAACAGCCTCCCAGGCCTCTGTAGGTCCACCAGAATAGGCTTGTTTTTTCACTTCCAGTTTTTCCAAGAAGGCCATTTTTCGCCCTCCCAAGGGTCCAGAGGCCTCCCCAGGACCTCTGGGAGGGTGAAAATGGACTCTCCCGGACTCTGGAAGCCCCCTGGAAGCCAGAAACAGGCCCATTTCCAGACTTCCAGAAGGCCCATTTTTCACCCTCCCAGAGCCTCCGCATGGACCCTGCACTTACCTCCATCAAAAATGGGCCGTGTGGAGACTCCTGGGAGGGGCCAGGCAGCAGAGGCGGGGCCAGCTGGTTGGTTGGTTGAAATACTGGTTCAGTGAACCAGCTGTAACTTTAACATCCGGTTCACCCAAACCAGTCCGAACCAGTAGAATCTCACCCCTGCATTTACTACTATTTAAAGTAGAGATTTCTTCTGTTTTCTTACTACATTGTATTCCCTAATATAGGTTTACAGACTACAGAAAAATCTTCATAAGAAAAAAATTAAGATCCCTTTGTGTGTGAGGCAGTCTTGTTCATTTTACATCATCCTTTTACTTGCTTCACGGCTTTGTTTTACTTTTGCTTTCCTTCTGTTGTGGTTAGCTGGCAGCAGGTGCAGATGGCTGAGAGGAGTGAGGACTCTGATGAAGGGCCAGGACCATCAGGGAGTGGACTGCTGCCTTCAGAGATTGTGGGGGGTGGCAGCAGTGATGAGGAGGCTCCTGAGGAGCCTGTGCCAAGTGCATGTGCACAAAGGATTGCTCGGAGGAAAGAACAATTACAGCAGCACAGGTGACTCAGGAGTAAGGCTGCAAGGTAATGGCCCCTCCCTCAAGAGGATAAAAGCCAGGTTTGGAAAAGCATTCTTTGCAGACAGCAAAGAAGCTCTTAAGCTTAACTGGTGGACATCTTTGTGTTTGGAGAATCATGTAAATTAGTTCTTATCTCTGGGTTTTTGGCAGCCTTGACAACAACTTGGCAAGGCTCTTTCTTGTCAGAGCTAATTAGTGGAAAGCAGCCTTAAGAACAGAATTAGTTATTAAACCTTAAAAGGTGGAGGCTGCTGCCTTTGTCTGTGTTTGCTCTTTGGGAACCCGGTTGGGTCAGAACACCTTCTCAGCTCTTACGTTATTTCTCCTGTTTTTCAGTTATGTAGGAAATTGAAGAAATGACACAGAAATTTAAACAACCACTTTCCGTATCCAGCACTGGAAAATCTACTAGAAGAAGGCTGTCAAACTTGCGGCATCACGGCAGCATCATGTGATGTATCACAACTTTCCCCCCTAAACCAGATGTGGGCGTGGCCAGTGTGTGATACATCTGCCATGGGCCACAAGTTTGATACCCCTGTACTAGAATCTAAGCTATCTGCAGACTATTACTAGAACATTTGCGGGAGCACCTACTGCCAGCAACAACTTCCCATCACCCCGTGCACTCCCACAGACAGGGCCTCCTCAGGGTTCTGTCAGCCAGACAATGTCGGCTGGCGACCCCCAGGGGGAGGGCCTTCTCTGTGGGTGCACCTGCACTTTGGAATCAGCTGCCCCTGGAGCTCTGGATGGTTCCTGACCTTCGATCCTTCCGTCGCGACCTGAAGACATGGCTCTTTCAACTGGCCAACCTGGACTGATGGGGTTTTTTTTACTGGTTTTTATTGGCTTGTTGTCAGTTTTAATTAGAATTATTGGGTATTCATTTAATACCTTTCTAATTTTTGTACTGTATGTTTTTACTGTTGTGAGATGCCCTGAGTCGTTTGGGAGATAGGGCGGCATATAAATCCCAATAAACCTAAACCTAAACATCAGTTTTATTAATGAAGTAAATCCTTGCCTCCAAGGTCCTAACTAAATTCTGGCAAGATATGACTCTAATTTCAATAGCCTAGGCAAGCTTGGGCATCAGAGAAGAATGATAGATATTGCTGACTAAACTATTATCTAATAGGCCATATGTAGCTCACTCTTGTTCCAAACATATTTTGATTCATTGAGATAGATCCCAGGCTGTGCTTGACTGACCTTGCATTGCTTCTTTTAAGTATTTCAGCAATAAGGCCATTCACTGTTCACTGTTCGCTATTTTGGAGTTTGGGTAAAATCCTTCTATCTTGAGTGACCAGAAAACAATAAAATAGTAGAAATAAAGCAGCAGGAGGAGAAAGAATCTTGGAAAGAAAATAATAGTAAAAGAATTCACACATACTGTATTTGTGGAGTTTGAACCAGTAAACTTTAACAAATGAAGTCAAATATACTTGTCCCAGGATAATGTTGCAGGATCCAATTTGGGTCAGTCACCTGGACCAGAGGTTTTGTATTCTGAGCTTCCAGACTCATACTGGAGCCCATCTTCAGCCCATACAAGGGCAAATTATGCATTGTAAGATCACTTGAAGGTAGGAGATACTTCCAATGTAACCTACTGAATCCCTTGCATGGATTCCTCCTGTGACTATGAAGAACAATTGGGGAGGAAGCTAACCACCAAATTGCAAGAACACAAGTGAGAAGTTAGACGAGATCTGAACTCATTGGTAGACTTACATTGCAATGTACAAGGGCATACATTCAATTTTGCAGCTACTAAGATTGTTGGACAAACAGGCACAAAAACAGCCAGGGAAGTGATTGAAGCTTGGGAAATGGGCCCTGTTAAGTTTGCATGAAGAGACAGACGCAGAGTGCTTCAAGCTCTTTGTTTATTAGTGACTACAGCTCAGAATGAACCCAATTTGGCTGGGCTGCGGCTGCTACTTATAGCCAGCAGCCACAGTTGCCAGCCAATCAGAGTGCAGGGTTTTCCTGCACTTTTTAAACCAATCATTTCTTACATTTTACAAGAACAGTTCAAACTAAACCAATGACTTTAAACCTGCATACATAACACCCCTCCCCACTAGGTTCAGTCCATACTCAAACCCCAGCCTATCTAATGTATTCTTTTAAATAGGTGGGGCTCTTACGTGTACGTTGAGACCTCGTGGTTCAGATGTTTTAAGGTTCTCACCTTGTGAGGGAGGAAATGTGTCTGCTGACATTTCCTTACTAGGACTTGTAGTAATGGTAGAACCTGTTTGGTTACTACAACCTGGTCTCTCCTCCCAATCCATCTCCAACCCAATGTCAGCACCTAAATCAGGTAATGATGTGCAATCTTCCATTTGTGAAAATGGTTGTTGGTATTGTGACAGGTTTTGGGATGGTTCCTGTCGTGTTAGCTCGTTACACATGGGGTTGATTCTTGCTTGCTGATTACACTCATGATCCTCCCTTCCCCTAGAAGAGGCAGTAGGTATGGGAACCAGAGAGGAGCAAAAGCGATGCTCCTGAGGCAATCTGGATCTTAACTGATCAATGTGCCTGCTCCAGAGGACACCATCCTCCGTTTGCACCCTGTAAGACCTGGGGCCTGTGATTTGGGTTATCTCAGCAGGAATCCATAATGGTTCACCCATAAGGTTCTTAGCATAAACAGAATCACCCACACTGAATGTGCGAACTTTGCTAGTGGAATCTAGTGGTGCGTTGGGTACGTAAGTGGGATGAAGGCGATCAAGGGGAGACCTGAGTTTCCTACCCATCAACAATTCAGCTGGGGACAAATTAGTTGAGGGGTTGGGTGTGATATGCTGAACACTGAGAAGTTTTTCAACTCTCTCAGTGATATCCCCTGGACCCAATTGCTGAAGTTTTTCCTTGGTAAATCATACCATACGTTCAGCCTGGCCATTAGCCGAAGGATGCCCAGGGGCTGTCAGGGCATGTCTGATACCCTATTGTGCTAGATATGATTCAAAAAGGTTGGATGTAAATTGAGGGCCATTGTCAGAAACAAGCACATCAGATAACCCGTGAGTTACAAAAAGCTTTTTAAGCTGTTTGATGACAGCTTCAGTTGTGGTGGATGCCATAGGGATAACCTCTAGCCATTTGGAATATGCATCAACTATAATAAGGAAAGTGTGCCCTCTGGTAGGGCCAGCAAAATCAATGTGAATCCTGGACCATGGGCCCTAGGACATTCCCATTCCTGTGTGGGGGGCGAGAGGTGGGGCAGGCCTGACTACCTGACAGTTGGGACAAGATGCAACCCAGTTTTCAACCATTTTGTCAATACCTGGCCACCATACATAACTCCTGGCCAATCCCTTCATCCTTACAATACCAGGATGACCCTCATGTAGCATTTCCAAAACCTCCCTTTGCAGTTTTGCAGGAATAACCACCCTGTTACCCCACAAAATACATCCTCTTAATACAGATAATTCAGTTTGCCTGGATTTGAAAGGTTGAAGTTGAGGCAGATCTTGAAGTGGCCAACCCTTCTTAATCCAGCCTATAACAGGAGCCAATAAAGTGTCTTTGGCAGTCTCTCTGGCAATTTGAGCAGCATGTACTGGAAGCTTGGCAACAGTTTCTAGGAAAAAGGTATGAGTCTCAGGAACAGGGTCCTCAATGTGTGAAGGAAGTGGGCAGCAACTCAAAGCATCTGCATGCCCAATGTCTTTACCAGGTCTGTGGATGAATAAGCAGCAAGAAATTCAGTCCATCTCAGCATTCTTGGTGACAGGATCGTATGGTTTATCCCCTGCCACAATACCTAAAAGAGGTTTTTTTTTTTTTACAAAAGTTTTATTTTTCCAAAAGAACAAATGTAACAAACAAACATACAACACATAGATCCATATCAATTTCAAGTATGTCGGTCGGTCAAAAATCACAGTGCCTACCCCTCATTATTCATACTCAGTATTACAAAAAGGAAAAACTATAATCATTATTATTAATCCTCTATCATATTATAATCTCTATATTGTTTCAACAGTTCTGTCTTTATATTCCCAAAAATATATTACCAAACTTTTTATCTAACCATTGATAGAACATATTCCATATCTTATAAAACTGCTTTTCTTCTTGGTCCCTAATTTCAAATGTTAATCTACTCATTTCGGCACAGTCCAAAATCTTCTTAATCACTTCCTCCCGTAGGTGTCTTATCATTTCTCCAGTTTTTAGCAAATATAATTCTGGCAGCTGTCAATACATTAACAATCAAATATTTCAGTTCTTTGTTGAGTGTCTCTGGTACAATTCCCAACAGAAATATCTCAGGTTTCAAGTCTATATGTTGTTGTGTCATTTTTCCCAACCACATGTGGATTTTAGTCCAATATCTTTTAGCATCAGCGCAAGTCCACCACATGTGGTAGTAGGAGCCAGGTATCTGATGACATTTCCAACACTTATCCGATTTGCCCTTGAACATTCTTGCAATCCTTCTCGGGATAGGTGCCACCTGTAAAACATCTTATACAAATTTTCTTTATATGCAGTTGACATTGTCATTTTATAATTCTGATCCCACAGTGTTTGCCATCTCTCTAGATCTATCCCATAACCAAAAATTTTTCCCCAAGCAATCATTGTTTCCTTAACCTGCTCCTCTTCCATTCTAACTTCTAATAAATGACCATAGAGTTTTTAAATCACTTTTTCATTCGTACCCATCAAAATTTTATCTAGTTCAGTTGGTTTTTTAAATACCTTCAGTCTTAACATCCTCATCATATCTAGATTGTATTTGCAAATATGAAAACCAATTCATTTTTATACTTGTTCTTGTAGTGTTTGCATCGATTTGAGTTCACCCTTTTCATTTAAAATCTCTCCATATCTGTTTGTTCCTTCTTGTATATTATTGAATATGAAAAGCTTCAATAGTAGATACCCATAATGGAATTTGTATATAATGTTGTTTTCTAGTTTTTCCCAATTTAAAAATAAAGCTTCTAACATAGTGTCTTCTAAAATATCCTTGTTTTTAGTTCCTTATACCATAAGAAAGCATGCCATCCTAATAATAAATCATGACCCTCTAAAGTTAACAATCTATTATTTCTCAATGTTATCCATTCTTTCACCCACATCAAACTTGCAGCTTGATAATACAATTCCCAGTTTGGTAGTGAATCCCCTCTTAACCTTGCATCTTGTAATAGCTTAAATTTAATTCTTGGCTTTTTGCCCTGCCATATAAATTTTGATGACCTGGTGCTTTTCCTGTATTTTGTTTCTTCAAGGCTTCTGTTAATTCCATCATGGTTATGTTCCCTTCTAACATTGTTTCAATGTCTTTAGGTATCTGTGGTAATCTTGTCTTTTGTAGATACTGTTCAATTTTTTCTTCTAGAATACCTTCTTGAGAGTACAGTTTTTCATAGTAGTCTCAAATAATTTTTTTCTTTTCATCATTCCCATGTTGTATATTCCCTTTTCCATCTATTAATTGGCTAATTTTCTTTGTTTCTCTTTCCTTTCTAATTTTATATGCTAACCATCTTCCTGGCTTATTAGCATTTTCAAGATAATTTTGTTTAGTGCCTTTAATCTTTTGAGCGACTTCTTCCTTGTCCATTAAAGCCATTTTATGTTTAATCACATCCATTTTCCTTTTAATATCTTTCCCTTGTGGTGATTGTTGTAGTTCTTTTTCCAATTTCATGAAATCATCTTCCAATATTTTGAGTGTCTTCTTCCATTTAATATTTCTTTTCCTTATATAGTCAATTATCAAACCTCTTGTATAAGCCTTCATCACATCCCAGCGAGTTTGTAGTGATGTATCTTCTTTTCTGTTTTCCTTGGAAAAAAAGATAAGTTCTGTCTCAACTCTCCTTTTAAATTCTTCTTCTTTCAAAATCATGTTATTTAGTGTCCATCTAGATCTTCTCCTCTGTCCTTTCCAGGCAACTACCAATGGATTGTGATCTGCCCAGGTCCCACTTTCAATTTGAATTTTCTGTATATCGGAGAGCATATCTGCAGATGCCCATACCATATCTATTCTTGACCATGATTCATGTCTATTTGAATAAAAAGTAAATTCTTTATTTCCAATATTTCTCTCTCTCCATATATCTTTAATATTAATTTCTTCTATCATTTGAAAGAAGGACTTGGGTAGCTTTTTTCTAATTTTCTTTTTGGTTCTTTCAGATTTGTAGTCAAGCTGGTCATTAATTATCCCATTAAAATCTCCCATCAGAAAGATATTTGCATAGTCTAATTCAATCACTTTTTGGTATAATTTCTTATAGAATTCTTCTTGATTCTCACTTGGTGCATATATTACTATCAAGAGCATTTTAGTGTTGTTGTCTATTATCTCCACCATTAAAATCCTCCCATCTTCATCTGTATAAATCAATTCTGCAGTAATTATATCTTTAATGTACAAGACCACTCCTCTCTTTTTACATTGTGCCAATGATGTAAATAACTTTCCTAACTTTTTGTCTCAATACATATTCATGTTGTTTTTAATGTGGACTTCTTGTAGACAAATTATATCAAATTTTAGTTTCTCTAATTTATGAAATATTTTCCTTCTTTTAGCAATCGAATTAAGTCCATTTATATTCATCGAAATCAGTTTTTCCCTTCCATTTTAGGTCTTGTATATAGGTTTTGTTGCTCTAGTCATTCTAACTTCTCTTCGTTCTCTAGGTAGACCACCTACCGCTCCAAGTTGTTCCTCTTCTTCACTTGTTGCTACACCTTCCTTTGGAAGTTCCACAATCAGCTCCTCTTGTCTTCCATTTCCGTCCTTTCCTCTAAAATATTCATCGAAAAAATTGCTCTCTCCACTGTATCAATTCTATGTCTTTGTTCCCCACACAAACAGAAGGCCTTCTGGTATTAACCATCTATAGTTTACACCTCTCTTCAACAGTTCTTTAGATAAGAATGCATATTCTCTTCTCCTCTCTCTTATTCTTCTTGGTACCTGTTTCAATACCATAATGTCTTTGTTATTGTGCTTCAATGTCTTGTCTCTAGTTGCTTGCAGTATTTGTGATTTAATGCTCTTCTTAGTGAACCTAATATGGATTTCTCTTGAAGTCTATTCCTCGTTGCATACCTTGTATAGACTCGAAATATTTCATCTATTCCATCCCTCATCTTCTCTTCAGTTGTTTCTAACAATTCTGCCAAAATCTGTGTCATTTTCTCCAACAAGTTTTCACCCTTCTCTTCCTCAACATTTTGGAATCTCAAATAAAATTCGATCTATCCACTTCGCAGTGATTCATTATGGTCACTCTCAACTTCACTTAATCTGATGTTGAAACTCTTCATTTCTTCATCTCTTTGTTCTTGCTGCTCCTCAACTTTCTTAATCCTCTCACCATATTTCTCCATTGTTTGTAAAGCTTTTATATTTTCATCTGTCTTGTCCAGCTTCTGTCAATTATCTCAATTTTCTACTTTTTTTCCAATCTCGCTCACCGCTTGTAATATCATCTGTATTTTATCTTCTTTCTCCTTTTCCCTTTCTTGTTGTGATGTTGTTGATGTGGGAGTTGTAACTTGTGGAACTGAAGACCTTCTACTCATTCTTGCAGAGATTGTCAACACCAATTCCAAAAAAGAGAAAGAAAAAAGGGGATGGAAGCCAATAATAAAAAAGTAAAGATTAGTAATATAAGAAGGGAGAGGAACAATCCTACCCAAAAAAAGAGAAAAATAGTAAAAAGAAGAAAAAAGAGGAATTCCATAATGTGTCAATGATATATCAATAATTTGAAGAAAAGATAAAAATTTAAAAACTAAGAAAAGAATGTATAAATAAAAAACTTGAGTTTTTGTTTTTTGTTTAAAAAAAGAAGGAAGAGAAAAAAGAAAAGATCCAATAGTTGACTGTCTTGTTTCCAATGTACAAAATGAAAAGCCACCTCTCAAAAGAGAAAAGGCTAAAAATTGAAAAATAGGAAGATATCAATAAAAAACTTGAAAAAAGTAATAATAAAATAGTAAAGTATCCTTTAAGAATAACAAAATATATTTTTAGGGGCTCCAATTATAAAAAATTAAATTACAAACAATAGGAGACCTTGGCAGGAAGCAATATCACTCTTTATTCCAGTGCCACTATGCAAAGTCCAGAGCTTAACAATTGAAAGAGGAGAAATTCCAGCTCTTCTATTTTTGCCTCTCAAAAATTCCAGTTCCTTTGTTTTAAAATTCTCCAAGGTTGCTTTACTCTTCAATTCCAAACTGCAGGCTCAAAGATATTCCAAAAGCGCCTGTCCAGCACTTTCTAATCAACAGAGCCTTGGATACAATCCTTGCAAATGTATATGTTTATATAAGATAGCGAGCCTCTAGGTAGCAATATTATATCTCTCAGCCAACTTTCACTTCCTTGCCAGATGGCTCCCAAAATGTATCACTTCCTGTCTCATTCAAAACAAGAAGGACAGAAAAAGCCTCAGCAGCCATTTCTTGTATGCAAAAATGAAAAGTAACCAAGTCCAAATAGCCAAATTACATTGGAGCCCCCAGTGCCAAAAAGAGAAAAGGAAAAAGGAGACAAAGTTCAAAAAGTATAAAAGGCATTCAAAAACTCCCAAGAAGAAAAGGTGGAGGGAAAAGTCTTTAAAGCCAAAAAAAGAAAGAAGAAACAAAGTTCTTTACTTTCAAGCCCAATCTCTTCCGCCGCCTAGTCCATCTCGCATTCAATTTCACACCATTAGAATCACTAGGGTGTTCCCAAAGGGTTAACAACCAAATGATCTCACTGGCCGACACACTTCTTCCGATCTCATTCCTCCAGAGCTGTCACAGCTTCTTCAGCCCGATGGCTGCCTCAGCATGTTTTGGGTAAAGGGGCTGTCCTGGATCAACCAGGGACTTTGCGATGTCCCTGGGATCAACAGAAGGTACCCCCAACTTTCACCAACCCTACGAGTCAGTTTAGATCCCAGGGACCGTCCCAAAGCAGCAGTATCGGGGGTGATCTCAGGAGTCAAGATCACCTCCGTCTCGCAGCGACTCCAGCTCCGCCCATCTCCACAATACCTAAAAGAGGTTTGTGATCTGTGACAACAGTAAATGTTCTCCCATATAAATACTCATGGAATTTCTTGACAGCTGCTACAATTGCCAAGGCTTCCTTATCCAGTTGGCTGTAGTTCCTCTCTGCTTTAGTCAACGTGTGAGAGTAAAATGCAATAGGAGCTTCCCTCCCGCTGGGAAGCATATGGCTCAATACCCCCACTCCAAAGGGGAGGCATCACAAGTCAGAGCAACAGGAAGATTCTCAGAGAACTGTATCAGCACAGCATCAGACTAGATTTGTCTCTTGATATTGTTAAATGCAGCTTGTTCCTTCCTCCCCCAGACCCAAACAGATTTCTTGTCCAGCAACCTATGTAGTGGTTCTGCAATGGTTGCCTTCTGAGGTAGAAACATATGATAAAAGTTAATGAGTCCCAAAAATGCTTGCCGATCTGTTTTGCATTTTGGCCTGGGGGCTTCTTTGATTGCCTGAACCTTTGCTTCTGTGGGGTGGATGCCATGTTTATCAATCATGTAACCCAAGAATTCCACTTTATCTGTTCTAAGTGTGCATTTTTCTTCTTTGACTTTTAACCCGCTTTTTGAATCTGGTTAAGACTTCCCTGAGTCTCTTGTGTAACTGAGTGTCACTTTCAGCAGAAATTAAAACGTCATCAAAATAGGGCAGCACCCCTGGCAATCCTTGTAACATTCTTTCCATAAGGCTTTGAAAGATGCCTGGTGCCACACTTACTCCAAACTGCAACCTTTTGAATTTGAAAGCACCTCTATGGGTTACAATGGTTTGGGCTTCAGCAGTGGCATCATCAACTGTTAATTGTTGATATGCCTGTGCCAGGTCCAACTTGGCAAAAACTGTGCCGCCTCCAAGGGAATGTAATAAATGATGCACTACTGGAACTGGATATGCGCTCTGTTGTAGTGCATGGTTCAATGTCCCCTTGTAGTCTCCACAGATTCTCACTGACCCATCAGCCTTGACTGGTGTGACTATGGGTGTCTCCCACCTGGAGTGATCAGTGGGCTCTAAAACCCCTTGGGCTATTAGTTTATCTAATTGTGCATCAATTTTTTCCTTTAATGCAAATGGAACCCTTCTGGGTTTTAACTGGATTGGTTGTACCTTGGGATCTAGGTTAAAGGAGATAGGGGTCCCCAAGTACTTGCCTAATCCATTGCTGAAGACCTCTGGAAACTCAGACTTCAAGGCCTCTTCCCACTCAGTGTTGCTCACGTGATTGATGCCAGTCACCTCGATGCCCAGCGGGTTGAACCACTCAAGGCCCAGCAGACCTGGCCAGTCCTTGTCCATGATGGTCAGTGGTAGGCGTTTGGTGTGGCCCTTGAACTTCACGTTGAATTCTCTTGTTCCAACTACTGGAATCTTGTTCCCTTGGTAGTCTTTAAGAGTCAATGCTTGCTTCTTGAAGTGCTTCTTCTGGATGTTGGGAAGAAGACTGTGAATAGTGTCCCATGACACCATAGATAGGTATGAGCCTGAGTCCACTTCCATTTGGCAAGGCCTTCCTTCAATAAATACCTTGACATGCACTTTTCTACTTCTTAAGGGTGATGAATGACCAATGGTGACTGTTTGATGAGTTTCATTCTTCCCATTTGCTTCTGTGCTGCCCCATTTTCTCACAGAAATTGTTAGGCTTGAATTCTTTGTCTTTGCTTGTAGCAAACTTTCTTCTGTTGGGTGGAGTTCTGGATGATTTGCAGACTCTTGCTAGGTGTCCTCTTTTATCACAATGGAGGCAGATGGTGTCTAAAACTTGCATTCAGTGCGGGGTGGCTTCCCCACACCCTCTGCAGTAGAAATCTTGCCTCTTTCTTCCTAGGTCTTTCTTTTTCCTCTCCATTCTGAGTCTGTAAATTCCTTCCTCCACCTCACTACAGTCTGACTCAGAATCTATTTGCTCACAATGAGTTGTTGTGGACTTTTCCACATCAGGATGGCTTGTGGCCTTGTTGATTTTCTTCATGGCCACTGCTGAGGACTTGGTAGCTTCTGCTGAAGAGGCCTCTTCTATTGCTTCCTTCAGCGTGATCTTAGGTCTTAGTAATAACTTTCTCTGAAGCACCTTGTCTTTAAGGCCCAGAACAAATCGATCATGCATGGCCTCTTCTAAATTGTTAAATTCACATCCACCCCCAATGTCTCTTAAACTTGCCATGAAGTCATTTACGTTTTCGCTTTCCACTTGATCCCGACGGTAAAACTTGTGTCTCTTAATGAGGCACGATACTTGTGGGGTGTAATGGGCTCTTAACAACTTTTCTAAGTCAGGCCATTCCATTACCTTCACATCTGCAGCTCCTGCCAATGCCTTCGCCATCTTGCAAACTGCCGGACCGCAGTGCGTGAGAAAAACCGCCCTCTTCTGCTTCTCCGAAATGTTGGCTAGGTTGTTTCCTTCCAGATACATTTGGAAATGATCTGCATACGACTCCCAGTCTTCTGCCGTCAGATCGAACGGGGCTGGGGGAGTGTTCAGTGCAGCCATCTCACTCTTCTTCTGTTCCGCGTTGCCGGCTTCTTCAGGGGAATCCCACCTTCGTCGCCAGTGTTAAGTTTGCATGAAGAGACAGACGCGGAGTGCTTCAAGCTCTTTGTTTATTAGTGACTGCAGCTCAGAACGGACCCACTTTGGCTGGGCTGCGGCTGCTACTTATAGCCAGCAGCTGCAGTTGCTAGCCAATCAGAGTGCAGGGTTTTCCCGCACTTTTTAAACCAATCATTTCTTACATTTTACAAGAACAGTTCAAACTAAACCAATGACTTTAAACCTGCATACATAACAGGCCCCTCATCAGTCAATAGGAGTGCTGATTTACCACCAGTTTATCAAGTACTTAGAAGGTGAGAGCTGGGCAGCACAAGCAAATGACAGCCAACAACTTAATAGCCAGCCATCAACCCATTCCAATCAATATCGAAAAAGCCTCATGCAACAGGTACCATGTAAATACCACCCACAGAACAGCACATACTCTACTAGAGAGAAGTTCCCTGAAGATGGGCTCCAGCATGAATCTAGTAATCTTTGATTTACATTATATGGAAGTTTCCAACCATCAGTTGCAAAAAAATTCTAAAAGACAAAACTTTGGTGCTTTTGAGGGCACATTCCTTCCTCAGTAAAGCAGTGAAGGAACTACTAGCATTAACTTGTAATGAAGAAAAATGTTCCAGCCCAGAGTAACAAGAACATGCAAGGTGCCATTTTCAAAGCAGGAAAATATATAGCGAAATTTAATTTGTGATGGAAAGAGGTAAAACAGGCATTATTGATTTCTGCCCTTAAAAAAGGATTGCTGTTTTGGTTTGGCAATCAACCAAGCAGCCTGGAGAAGCTCCATAAGTCAATTTAACAGAAGTAGTCAATGCCACAAAATATAATTATCTGTAGAAATGTTAATATTAGAATGTAAGTAATCTGAAATTTACATAAATTTGGATTCCTTATGAAATCTATCCCAAAATGTAGATAAATCAATTTTGCATATGTATTCTTTCTATTTCTAAACAATTAATTAAACACCCCCTTACTTACTGTAACCTTTACATGGTTGTAGTGTAATTCTAGAATGTATGTTCAAACATTCACAATATGAAGCAACAAAACAAGTATTTGAGTAGTTACTAATAATAGTATCCTCCTCTTTCATTGCTTACTTTCTTCATTGTTACCTGAGACTGAATGAACATCAGTATATAGCAGGTAATGCAAAGCTTTGGAATTGTTAGAGTAGATACACTTTTAATGGTCAGTGATGGTGCTACCCATATTTTATTAAGCAAACTGGTTCTGTTTAGTAAAAACTAATTACAAACTTAATTTAAGGGAAAGCTCATCAGACATAGAGTAAAACAAAACTAAAACTTGGGAAAATGAAACAAGCTTTACAGAAAAAATGGGAAGGTGGGAAAAAATAAAAAGGATAGTACTACTATACTATATGTCAAAAACACCTCAGAAACTACAAACAGACTATTACAACTACAAAGCATCACCATCACTAGCAGACAAACCAAATAAAGCTCTCCAAAACATTGTAAGTAAAACTAAAAACCAATTAGCCCAAGATGAAAAAATAGGAGTCATTATATCATACACTATAAGGATTTTAACAGCTACTAGGTCTTGGTATTAACATTTAAAGTCCAACAGGGCATGGGTCCAGGTTATTTATGGGAACGGCTTCTCCCAGCATCTAATGCCAACCGCCCTGTCGGGCGCAGAGCAGGGTCTCCTCGGGTGCCGTCTGCGACACAATGTCGCTTGGCGACCGGAGAGGGCCTATTCTGTGGCGGCTCCCACTTTGTGGAATCTTCTTCCGCTTGAGCTCCGTTTGGCTCGATCTTCGCTCCTTCCGCCATGATTTGAAAACCTGGCTCTTCCTACAATCTGGGTTGTGCTGACTCTCCTGGGTTGGGGTTATCTAATTGGGGTTTTAAACGTTAATTCGGCTTAAATGTTTAATATCTTTTTAATTAATTTAATTTATTCACTGTTGTATTTTAATTGTAAGCTCGAGTCTTCGGAGAGGGAGCGGCATATAAGTCGAATAAAAAATAAATAAATAAATAAATAAATAAATAAATAAATACTATATAGAACAGAAAGGGAGCAGAGCAAATCTATGAATACCAGTTGGCAGTCAGAAGACATTATGAAAACCTCTTAATGTCACAACACATAGAGACTCAACCATAGTTTCAACTGTTAAACAGCATCCTGGACAAAGCTAAATAAATAAATAATAATAAAAATATCTGCTAGGGAATCTCCTGGAACCTTGGCATTCAAGAAAATCAATCATCCACAGACATGTAGCGATAAGCACATTGATTCACAATTCAAAAAAACAATAAAAAAGCTAATACAGCAAAAAGACCAGCACACAGATCATCCAGCAACCAACACCCAATTAAGCAGGGAAAAACCAGACAAACAATCAAGCAGAAAACAATACTTTTGTATACTTTTGTATTGATCCGTGGTGGCACCGTGATTAGAATGCAGTATTGCAGGCTAATTCAGCCAATTGCCAACAGTTTGATCCTGACCAGCTCAAGGCTGACTCAGCCTTCCATCCTTCCGAGGTCGGTAAAATGAGGTTCCAGATTATTGGTGGCAATATGTTGATTCTGTAAACCACTTAGGGAGAGGGCTGTAAAGCACTATGAAATGGTATATAAAAATGTAAGTGCTATTGCTAAGTGTTCATACTCATACATTAATTAAGGCAATATCAAGAAGAAACTCATATTCCCACTACACTGGCAGGGCAAGTTATTGTATATAAACAGGGAGCAAACTCAGAAGCACTGATGATGTTACCTCGTAATGAAACATCTGCAAGCAAACAACTAAGCTCAGAGGTTATCAAGGACTCCACAGGTGAAGGAAAAAAAACAGGCCAAAGAGTGTAAACATTTTTATTGATACTGAATAACAAAGGTTACTAGATGAAAAAAGAATGGGGGAAGGATGGGGATGGGAGAATTTGAACATGGTATAAGGCCTAAGTTGTCATAACAGAGAAATACTAACACAATTTAACGAACTATAAGAAACATGAAGACTGAATCAAGATGGAAAACAAAAATCCTGGGAACAGGCAAGCCCATTGTATAAAGTATCATAAACAGTTAAGCCTGCAAAACAGGTAGCAAGACATCTTTATGATGAAAGAATTTAAACCCCAGGGCTTACACATATCTATATAGCTATATTCTTAGCTGCATATTTCTTGACTCTGTAGAAGTCAATATTCATTGTTACTACAGGCTATTTTGTATCTGCAATAAAAGCTACTCGCCCAAGTCTTGTCCTTGACTTTCCCATGAGACCTCTTGACAAGCTGAATTTCTAGAGATAAAATTATTGCAATGACTTGGGTGTATCCCATATATCTATTTTTGGCTGGGATTATATGCATTGTGAGCAAACATTAAGGTAGTAATTATTCTAGATTGGAGTTATGCAGCACTTCAGATCCAAAACTGAAAAAAATGTTCAGAACAGGCATTGCACACACACTACATTTGTAGCAGTCCTTAAGCAATCTGCACCTTTCTTTGTGCTCATACAATAGCTGTGAAACTCTGGTATAAAACAAAGTTTTAAAACATTCTGGTTTGAAACAAGAATGGATATTCTGCCAGTGCCAGTGCAGTTTGAGCAATGTAAATATTCATCCTCATTCCTAAATGCCTTCTGAACATCCTTACAGTTAATTACAATTTTAAATTTGTTGTGCTGTATTGAAATGATTTACTCAATTGAACCCAATTGAACACCAAATAAACTTTCCTAAGGATTATTTAGCAGTTTCAACTTTCTGGGTTTGTTTCTATAAAACAGGGGGAAAATATGTGGTCCTCCAGACACTGATATCCTATCCAGCTCAAACACTATGGACAGCATTCAGGTTTGATGAGAGTTGTAATCTGACAATGTTTGTAACATTTTGTGTTCTCCATCAGTGCTGTAACACAGGGTTGCACAACATATGGGCTTCCTGCTGACCATCAAACAGTCTTGTGTAGCATACCAGCATTTGTTGAAAAATAAGCAAACATTGATTGCTGTTACCTGGAGGAATCCACCACTACTGGTTAGGATATTGCAGTCACTTCCACCCCAAAAGTCACACTACTGAATGCTTCCAACATCTCCAGTCCTTGTGGACACTGCAAGCTCAATCACTGCTGCCATGCTAGTAGTTGAACAGCTGATTGAGGTGATATTTCTTTTTAACTTGTAACTATTTTAAGATATTAATCTGGCTCTCCCCCCCTGACTTGAGCAGTTGTGTAAAGGGCCTGTACTTCTGTACTTTTTTCTCGTTAAAATTTGTTTACTTGAGCAGAAAGTTCATTCTGTCTACATGTTTGCTGAATCAGATCAGAAAGACACAGTTGTCACCAAGGAAATTCCCTTTCCAGCATCCTGGCTTCTTTGCCATCGTACTGTAATGGGCATATTCAACTCCTTGTGTTTTCTTCGTGGGAAAAAAGCAATGAGTTTGCAAACTTAGAAGGGATTTTTGTTCTAGTGTGCCTCAAAGGTGAACAGTTCACAGTAGCTTTGATGCTATCCCAAATCCACCCACATGCTTTACACAGACAGTTTTCAGGCAGCATGGACTTTTCTTTTTCATGTATACTTAGACATTTACATTGGTGCCCTCCCTTCCATAAATCTGATAGGAGATTAAGCTGAAAGTTTAGCCCATCTATTCAAAGCTGGAAACCCAGGAATTAGTGGGATAATGCATATACAAGGGCATTGTCATGACACTAAGACCAAACAGAAATAAAATTTGCACTTAAAAAAAAAGTTCTTGGTGAACAATAAATCTGAGAAGTCTTTTTGTGGTGGTTTTACAGTTCAGCTAGTAGCATTTGAGAAGCAAACCAAAACAATGTTTTCAATCCTGCAGTGTTCTTTAGTTCTTTTCTTTTGCTATTGAGCTAAAGGTTAAAATTCACATTTTTTCAGTAGTTGCTCAGGAAGGATTAATGTGCTCTTATGCAGTCCAGAAGAACCACTTATAAATAAGCTTTGATGGTAATGTCTGTCCATGGTCGTGTGTATCCAAGTGATTTAAGTGTGTCTGTATGTGATCATCTACCATCTTGTAGTTCTATTCTAAATGTGTTTACTTGAGGATAAGTTTTGCTTGATCCATTAAGACTTACATCCGTGTAGATTTTACGTCTGTGGTTTATGCTTTAAATCAGCAAAGTGCCGAAGCTTGGCCATTTGGGCAGAAGGCTGCCTGTCATGACTTGTGCCTTTTGCATCCTGCAGAATATAGCACATGTTTTTCTTGTGGACTATGAAGTCACTCAGCAAAGCACTAAAGACTCCGACAGCCCCTGTACACTGGGCACTGGGAAGTGAAATCTATCTGTGTGGCACCTGTTAGTTACGCACAGCAGGGCTGTCCATCATGCCTTGTTGGACGTCTCCATTACCATTCTGACTTGCAGAGAGCCAGGGATGCAAAATTACTCTGTAACTAAAAGACAGTGAATGGCGAAATTTTGTCAATGTTTATGCTGTCAGACCACCATGGAGGATGCATTACATCAGCTGGAATTGGGGAAGACCATCCAGTCAATTTTAGGCAGCTGACAAAGCTGAGACCTAAAAATAAGCTCGGGAAAAATATTTGAGATTGTACCATGTACCAGCTGATAAAAAAAAAAATAGCAGCAGAACAGAAAACAAAAAAGATTTTTTAAAAAGGGAGGGTTCTATTTCCAGTATAAAACAAGCAAACAAACAAATAAAACAAGCAAGCAAACAAAAACATTTTGTATCTCTAAAAATTACTGAAAAGAACAGAATAGAAATCCGCTTGAAATACTACTGAATTTTTCCAGTGGGAGTTTTGTTGTTGCTTAACCTGCAGAACATAAAGCAAATTGTGCCTGCATCTGACATACAGGGACAGTCAGGAGCAACTTCTGAAGCAGCTGGATGAATATGTAGCTGCCTGAATGATTCAAAGAGAGGTGCCCTATATGCTCTCTTTGCCATAAGTCCCAGCATATTTCTATTCCACACACATATCTCCCCAGAACATGTTTTAAATATATTTCTTGAATGTTTGCTATTTTTATTTTTTCATTTTTGGGGTGGAGAAAGAGGCACAGTAAGTTGAACAGAAAACTCCACCCACCCAAATATTAGTCACACTTCTGAACTGACAGATTTATTTATTTATTTATTCATCACATTTCTACACCATCCATCTCACCTAAGTGACTGTCAAAAGGTGTTATTCACACACTTCAAAGCACACATTTGCAACCACAAGAACGGGAAGCTAGCTTTTAAAGAATATTGGAGCAGATATTCCCGTGTTCTTGTCGAAACAGAAGTGTGGTTAATGAATCAAAGGAATCAGTGACAGAGGAAGGGAAAATCAGCTCATTTCCCTCAGCTTTACAAAATGGCTGTGGAGATCCACCCTCAGTTCCTTCAGTTTAATAGCAATATGTCAAACAATATGTTTAATTACAGAAAAAATACATTATAAATCTCACTTAAGGTATAGCCACTCTGACATAGGAGGAGATGATTGAATCTGAAGAAAACAATTGATGCCATATTACAGGCTGACAGTTACTCCTACACAGATCTAGTTTTAGCTGAAGGACTTGGAAAAGAGTCACCCAAAATTCACAAGGCTGAAACTCATGCACAGGTTTTTCAGTATAAACAAATGGTCTGTAGGCCTTCTTTTTAAAAAAAAAGTTTAAATAAGAAGCTCACATATAAACAATATTTCTATTCAGCTGGAGTTCAACAAATCTTTTTCTCCTCAGAGTTGCTTGATGAAAGTCAGCCTTAATTGGTCTTGATATAACTTGCTCCCTTATGGAAGAAAACAAAATATTTTCCTTCCATACATAGGTAGAACAAATTTGCACTTGCATGTCATCATGCAGTTTCCTAAGAACAAAAATGAAAAATAGATTTTTGTTTTTAAAAATAGATATCAAAATGCTGATCTGAGGGAGAATTGAGGTTTAACTCATGCCCCTGTTCTGTGAACTGTCTTAGGGCACATACTTTTTCCACACCTGTTTACATGAAGCCTTTGGTTAATCCAACAGTTTGGGGTGAAGTATCATACAAATGTGACTAATACACAATTTTGTAACTCCAATCTGAGTGGTGCCATAGACGTCCTGTCTGAATGTCTGGAGTTTCTAAATGAGATAAATGCCAGAGGCCCAAAAGTGGAAGAAGGCAAAAAAGACTAACCTGTCCCACTTTAATTAGTCATGATTAAATTGACTTAAAAGATATTAATTTTTGCAATTAACTTTACACTTTGTTATATTTTGGGGTGAATTGGTTCAGCCTGTGACTCTAGTTGGCAGGTTGTCTTCCCTGCCCAGAAAGCTACTGTCATGCAGGATTGTGAATTATATATGAACATGCTGAAACCACTGAAAAGTGAACTCAGCTTACTGAAATTGTCATTGACAAAGGAGTTCATGTTACAGAACTTTCCTGATGTGGTCCTGGGGGATAAATAAATTAACCAAAATGTTAATGCTTAAATTCTACTATAAATAATGTAAGATTTAAAAAGGGAGACAAATTTATATAGAGAAAAATAAGTAGATAATATTAACTGTTATGTATGCAGAGTTTGAATTGATTGGTTGTTCTTGTAAAGTGCTTGAAATCATTGGTTAAAAAGTGCGGGAAAACCTTGCACTCTGATTGGCTGTCAGCCGAGGCAGCCGGCTATATATAGCTGCCTCGGCTAAGCCAAATCGGGTCCGTTCTGAGCTGAAGTCACAATAAAACTTAAGAGCTGAAGCACTCCGTGTCTGCCTCTTCATGCAAACTTAACACTGGCGACGAAGGTGGGATTCTCCTGAAGAGAAGGTGACGTGGAACAGAAGAAGAGTGAGATGGCTGCACTGAACATCCCCCCAGCCCCGTTCGATCCGATGGCAGAAGACTGGGAATCGTATGCAGATCATTTCCAAATGTATCTGGAGGGAAATGATCTGGCCGCCATTTCTGAGCAGCGGAAGAGGGTGGTCTTTCTACGCATCTGTCCGCGTTTTCAAGATGGCGAAGGCACTCACAGGAGCAGCAGACGTGAAGGTAATGGCTTGGTCTGATCTGGAAAAGTTGTTAAGAGCCCATTACGCGCCACAGGTATCGTGCCTCATTAAGAGACACGAGTTTTATCGTCGTGATCAAGGGGAAAACGAAAGTGTAAATGACTTCGTGGCAAGTTTAAGAGACATTGGGGGTGCATGTGAATTCAACAGTTTAGAGGAGGCCATGCGACCATTTCGTTTTGGGCCTTGAAGACAAGATGTTACAGAGCAAGTTAATCATGAAACCTAAGATCCGCTGAAAGAATATAGAAGAAGCATCTTCAGCAGAAGCTACCAAGTCCTCAGCAGCAGCCATGAGGAAGATGAACAGGGCCATGAGCCATTCTGATGGGGAAAAGTCCACCACAAATCATTGTGAGGAACTAGATTCTGAGTCAGATTGCAGTAAGGTGGAAGAAGGAATTTAAAGACTCAGAATGGAATGGAAAAGAAAAGACCTGGGAAGAAAGAGAGAGGTAAAGACTTTTATTGCAGTTCCCTGCACTGAATGCAAGTTTCTAGACACCATTTGCCTCCGTTGTGAAAAAAGAGGACACCTAGCAAGAGTCTGCAAATCATCCAGAACTCCACCAAACAGAAGGAAGCTTGCTGCAACCAAAAACAAAGAATTCAAGCCAAACAACCTCAGTGAGAAAATGGGGCATACAGAAGCAAATGGGAAGAATGAAACTCATTAGACAGTAACTATTGGTCATTCATCTCCCTTAAAAAACAGAAAAGTATATGTCAAGGTACTTATTGAAGGAAGGTCTTGCCAAATGGAAGTGGACTCAGGCTCATACCTATCTATGATGTCATGGGACACTATTCAAAGACTGTTACCAGATATTCAGAAGACTCACTTCAAAAAGCACGATTGACTCTAAAGACTACCAAGGAACAAGATTCCAGTAGTTGGAACAAGAGAATTCAACATAAAGTTCAAAGGCCACACAAGCGTCTACCCCTGACCATCATTGACAAGGATAAGTCTGCTGGGACTTGAATGGTTCAACCGTTGGGCATTGAGGTGACTGGCATCAATCACGAGCAACACTGAGTGGGAAGAGGCCTTGAAGTCTGAATTTCCAGAGGTCTTCAGCGATGGATTAGGCAAGTACTTGGGGACCCTATCACTTTTAACCTAGATCCCAAGGTACAACCAATCCGTTAAAACCAGAAGGTTCCATTTGCATTAAAAGGAAAAATTGATGCACAATTAGATAAACTAATAGCTCAAGGAGTTTTGAGAGCCACTGTCCACTCCAGGTGGGAGAACACCCATAGTCACACCAGTGAAGGCTGATGGGTCTGTAAGAATCTGCAGAGATTACACAAGGGGGTCATTGAACCATGTGCTACAACAGAGTGCATATCCAGTTCCAGTGGTGCATCATTTATTACATTCTCTTGGCGGGGCACAGTCTTAGCCAAGTGGACCTGGCAGGCATATCAACAGTTAACAGTTGATGATGCAACTGCAGCCCAAACCATTGTAACCCATAGAGGTGCCTTCAAATGCAAAAGGTTGCAATTTGGAGTAAAGCGTGGCACCTGGCATCTTCAAAGCCTTATGGAAAGAATGTTACAAGGGTTGCCAGGGTGGTGCCTTATTTTGATGACATTTTAATCTCTGCTGAAAATGACACTCAGTTACATGAGAAACTCAGAAGTCTTAACCAGATTCAAGAAAGTTAAATCAAAGAAGAAAAATGCACTTAGAACTGAAAAAGTGAATTCTTGGGTTACATGATTGATAAACATGGCATCCACCCCACAGAGGCCAAAGTTCAGGCAATCAAAGAAGCCCCAGGCCAAAATGCAAAACAGACTTGCAAGCGTTCCTGGGACTCATTAACTCTATCATATTGTTTCTACCTCAGAAAGCAACCACTGCAGAACCCCTACATAGATTACTGGACAAAAATCTGCATGTATGATCTGGGGCAGAAAAAGACATTGCATTTAACAATATTAAGAAACAAATCACTTCTGATTCTGTACTGATACAGTTCTCTGAGAATTTGCCTGTTGTACTGACTTGTGATGCATCCCCTTTTGGGTGGGGTGTGTGTGTTGAGCCACATGCTTCCCAGTGGAAGAAACTATTGCATTTACTCTACTTTTTGACTAAAGCAGAGAGAACTACAACCAACTGGCCAAGGAAGCTTTAGCAATTGTGGCAGCTTGTCAAGAAATTCCATGAATACATTTATGGGAGAACATTTACCATTGTCACAGATCACAGACCTCTTTTAGGCATTGTGGCAGGGGACAAACCAATGCCGATCCTGTCACCAAGAATGCTGGATGGACTGAATTTCTTGCTGTTTATTAATTAAACTCATCCACAAACTCATCAACAGAACTGGAAAAGACATTGGGCACACAGATGCTTTGAGTGGCTGCCCTTCTTTCACACACTGAGACCCTGCTCCTGAGACTTACACTTTTCTAAAACTGCTTGTTGCCAAGCTTCCAGTCCATGCTGCTGAGATTGCCAGAAAACTGCCAAAACACTTTAGTGTGGCTCCTATTGTGGGCTGGATCAAAAAGGTTGGCCACTACAAGATCTACCTCAACCTTCCCAACCTTTTAAGTCCAGACAAACTGAGTTATCTGTATTAAGAGGATGTATTTTGTGGGGTAACAGGGTGGTTATTCCTGCAAAACTACAGAAGAGGTTTTGAAATGTTACATGAGGGTCATCCGGGAATTGAGAATGAAGGATTTGCCAGGGATTATATGTTGGCCACAGGTATTGACAAAATGGTTGAAAACTGGGTTGCATCTTCTCCCAACTGTCAGGAAGTCAGGCCTGCCCCACCTCTCACCCCCAAACAGGAATGGGAATGTCCTGGGGGCCCATAGTCCAGGATTCATATTGATTTTTGCTGGCCCTACCAGCGGGCACACCTTCTTATTATAGTAGATGCATACTCCAAATGGTAGAGGTTATCCCTGGCATCCACAGCTGAAGCTGTCATCAAACAGCAAGAAACTTTTGTAACTCATAGGTTACCTGATGTGCTTGTTTCTGACAATGGCCCTCAATTTACATACAACCTTTTTGAATCATATTTAGCACAGCAGGGTATAAGACACACCCTTACAGCCCTGGGCATCCTTCAGCTAACAGCCGGGCTGAACGTATGGTATGATTTACCAAGGAGAAACTCCAGCAATTGGGTCCAGGGGACATCACTGAGAAAGTTGAAAAACTACTCAGTGTCCAGCATATCCTCCCAACCCTCAACTAACCCAAGCTGAATTGTTAATGGGTAGGAAACTCAGGTCTCCCCTTGCCGCCTTCATCCCATACACACCCAATGCACCACTAGATTCACTAGCAAAATTCACACATTCACTGTGGGTGATTCTGTTTATGCAAAAACCTATGGGTGAACCATTATGGATTCCTGCGGAGATAACCCAAATTACAGGCCCAGGTCTTGGGGTTCAAACTGAGGATGGTGTCCTCTGGAGCAGGCACATTGATCAGTTAAGATCCAGATTGCCTCAGGAGCACATT
>CM019149.1:253217927-253406142 GCA_009733165.1 Naja naja | reverse complement strand
TTGATGCTATCCCAATCCACCCACATGCTTTACACAGACAGTTTTCAGGCAGCATGGACTTTTCTTTTCATGTATACTTAGACATTTACATTGGTGCCCTCCCTCCATAAATCTGATAGGAGATTAAGCTGAAAGTTTAGCCCATCTATTCAAAGCTGGAAACCCAGGAATTAGTGGGATAATGCATATACAAGGGCATTGTCATGACACTAAGACCAAACAGAAATAAAATTTGCACTTAAAAAAAGTTCTTGGTGAACAATAAATCTGAGAAGTCTTTTGTGGTGGTTTTACAGTTCAGCTAGTAGCATTTGAGAAGCAAACCAAAACAATGTTTTCAATCCTGCAGTGTTCTTTAGTTCTTTTCTTTTGCTATTGAGCTAAAGGTTAAAATTCACATTTTTCAGTAGTTGCTCAGGAAGGATTAATGTGCTCTTATGCAGTCCAGAAGAACCACTTATAAATAAGCTTTGATGGTAATGTCTGTCCATGGTCGTGTGTATCCAAGTGATTTAAGTGTGTCTGTATGTGATCATCTACCATCTTGTAGTTCTATTCTAAATGTGTTTACTTGAGGATAAGTTTTGCTTGATCCATTAAGACTTACATCCGTGTAGATTTTACGTCTGTGGTTTATGCTTTAAATCAGCAAAGTGCCGAAGCTTGGCCATTTGGGCAGAAGGCTGCCTGTCATGACTTGTGCCTTTTGCATCCTGCAGAATATAGCACATGTTTTTCTTGTGGACTATGAAGTCACTCAGCAAAGCACTAAAGACTCCGACAGCCCCTGTACACTGGGCACTGCGAAGTGAAATCTATCTGTGTGGCACCTGTTAGTTACGCACAGCAGGGCTGTCCATCATGCCTTGTTGGACGTCTCCATTACCATTCTGACTTGCAGAGAGCCAGGGGTGCAAAATTACTCTGTAACTAAAAGACAGTGAATGGCGAAATTTTGTCAATGTTTATGCTGTCAGACCACCATGGAGGATGCATTACATCAGCTGGAATTGGGGGAAGACCATCCAGTCAATTTTTAGGCAGCTGACAAAGCTGAGACCTAAAAATAAGCTCGGGGAAAAATATTTGAGATTGTACCATGTACCAGCTGATAAAAAAAAATAGCAGAACAGAAAACAAAAAAGATTTTTTTTAAAAAAAGGGGAGGGTTCTATTTCCAGTATAAAACAAGCAAACAAACAAATAAAACAAGCAAGCAAACAAAAACATTTTGTATCTCTAAAAATTACTGAAAAGAACAGAATAGAAATCCGCTTGAAATACTACTGAATTTTTCCAGTGGGAGTTTTGTTGTTGCTTAACCTGCAGAACATAAATAGTAAGCAAATTGTGCCTGCATCTGACATACAGGGACAGTCAGGAGCAACTTCTGAAGCAGCTGGATGAATATGTAGCTGCCTGAATGATTCAAAGAGAGGTGCCCTATATGCTCTCTTTGCCATAAGTCCCAGCATATTTCTATTCCACACACATATCTCCCCAGAACATGTTTTAAATATATTTCTTGAATGTTTGCTATTTTTATTTTTTCATTTTTGGGGTGGAGAAAGAGGCACAGTAAGTTGAACAGAAAACTCCACCCACCCAAATATTAGTCACACTTCTGAACTGACAGATTTATTTATTTATTTATTCATCACATTTCTACACCATCCATCTCACCTAAGTGACTGTCAAAAGGTGTTATTCACACACTTCAAAGCACACATTTGCAACCACAAGAACGGGAAGCTAGCTTTTAAAGAATATTGGAGCAGATATTCCCGTGTTCTTGTCGAAACAGAAGTGTGGTTAATGAATCAAAGGAATCAGTGACAGAGGAAGGGAAAATCAGCTCATTTCCCTCAGCTTTACAAAAATGGCTGTGGAGATCCACCCTCAGTTCCTTCAGTTTAATAGCAATATGTCAAACAATATGTTTAATTACAGAAAAAATACATTATAAATCTCACTTAAGGTATAGCCACTCTGACATAGGAGGAGATGATTGAATCTGAAGAAAACAATTGATGCCATATTACAGGCTGACAGTTACTCCTACACAGATCTAGTTTTAGCTGAAAGACTTGGAAAAGAGTCACCCAAAATTCACAGGGCTGAAACTCATGCACAGGTTTTTCAGTATAAACAAATGGTCTGTAGGCCTTCTTTTAAAAAAAAAGTTTAAATAAGAAGCTCACATATAAACAATATTTCTATTCAGCTGGAGTTCAACAAATCTTTTTCTCCTCAGAGTTGCTTGATGAAAGTCAGCCTTAATTGGTCTTGATATAACTTGCTCCCTTATGGAAGAAAACAAAATATTTTCCTTCCATACATAGGTAGAACAAATTTGCACTTGCATGTTATCATGCAGTTTCCTAAGAACAAAAAACGAAAAAAATAGATTTTTGTTTTTTAAAAAATAGATATCAAAATGCTGATCTGAGGGGAGAATTGAGGTTTAACTCATGCCCCCTGTTCTGTGAACTGTCTTAGGGCACATTACTTTTTCCACACCTGTTTACATGAAGCCTTTGGTTAATCCAACAGTTTGGGGTGAAGTATCATACAAATGTGACTAATACACAATTTTGTAACTCCAATCTGAGTGGTGCCATAGAGGTCCTGTCTGAATGTCTGGAGTTTCTAAATGAGATAAATGCCAGAGGCCCAAAAGTGGAAGAAGGCAAAAAAGACTAACCTGTCCCACTTTAATTAGTCATGATTAAATTGACTTAAAAGATATTAATTTTTGCAATTAACTTTACACTTTGTTATATTTTGGGGTGAATTGGTTCAGCCTGTGACTCTAGTTGGCAGGTTGTCTTCCCTGCCCAGAAAGCTACTGTCATGCAGGATTGTGAATTATATATGAACATGCTGAAACCACTGAAAAGTGAACTCAGCTTACTGAAATTGTCACTGACAAAGGAGTTCATGTTACAGAACTTTCCTGATGTGGTCCTGGGGGATAAATAAATTAACCAAAATGTTAATGCTTAAATTCTACTATAAATAATGTAAGATTTAAAAAGGGAGACAAATTTATATAGAGAAAAATAAGTAGATAATATTAACTGTTATGTATGCAGAGTTTGAATTGATTGGTTGTTCTTGTAAAGTGCTTGAAATCATTGGTTAAAAAGTGCGGGAAAACCCTGCACTCTGATTGGCTGTCAGCCGAGGCAGCCGGCTATATATAGCTGCCTCGGCTAAGCCAAATCGGGTCCATTCTGAGCTGAAGTCACAATAAAACTTAAGAGCAGAAGCACTCCGTGTCTGCCTCTTCATGCAAACTTAACACTAACTATGTTTGTTCAACTAGTAACTATACTGGCTCGCATCTTTCATGCAAAGAATAGCTTCTGCTATTTAGAGTGCTATAATGAATAATGCACTAGTTCCACTTTATCTTAACTGAATACTAGTGATTCAATGTGACAGTAGAACAATGTGCTTTAACCTAAATAATGTGTGTGTGTGTGTGTGTGTGTATTCAATAGACTGTACATTATTTTATAGTCCTAGAATTGCAAATCAAATTAAAATAAGTCATATTGACATGCCATAGATGTACAAACAACTTATCAGTGAAACAAAGGACATCATGTGCTTTATTGTATCGTTGCCATAATGAAATTATTGCTGAATAGCATGGATGGATTTTATTGTCCTAAGTGGCATGAGGCATCAAGGGCAGACATGATGAACTGATCTCTACCATTCTCAAGTGTCATTTTGTAGAATGTTCCACCTCTCTCTAGCTCAGAACAGCTCAATTAGATGTCTCCGGTAATCTAAATGCAAACATCTGTAACTAATGGGGACAAAACAACATTCCTCAAATATTGTTATGTTGTGTTGCATAAATTAATAACGATGAAGATCCAGCCATGTGCTGCACATGCAGAAGTGCATTCATTATACTGAAATCTGAAAATCAAAGAAATTGGTTAAGTCATTAGAAGTACTCTTTTAAAATGTTACATCCTGCCTACAACGCATATTACACTGAATTTAATACATTGGAACTATTATTTTCACTTTCACATTTGGATCAGCTTCTCAATTTTTTCTCTAATACCTTTTGTTGTAGAGCTTTAATTTTCACTAACAGCATGCAATAAACTTTGCAGGATGTGGAGGTTTATCTTTCAAGTCATTAATTTTATTCTCTGTTATTATTACAATTGTTACCATTAACACACATCACAGAAGGGTCACTATGTATACTGCCTTGAACACCTGTAGAAAAGATAGGATATAAATCTGTTCTGTCTCTCCTTCCCTTCCCCAGAAGGTAAGGAACTTGGCAGCAACAGTAGCACAGAGAGTCACGCTGGCCTGTCTCCAAAATCCAAGTTATCTCTCCCGATAAGAGTGTTGGCAGTCACCCAGGCTCTCACTGCCAAATTCGGAGCTGACAAGAAGTGAAGTACTCACAGAAGGAATGATTTATTCCCAAAGTCCAGGCACCACAACACAGATGGAATTCTCGGCTTATTCCACACTTTGTTACATACAGAGTTTGCAGCGTAGGCACACCCACTTTTATACCTGGTGGGGTGTGGTCCAGCTCAATCTCTGGCCCTCCCATGCCTCCTACGTTGCTGCTGACGTTTCTCCCTCCGATGTTGCCTGGGATCAAGCCAGGAATCCTCCTCCTCACTCCCCAGCCGTGGCCGTACCGCTATGCGTCTCTCAGGCTGTTCCTCTTGGCTTTCCGAAGAAACCTGAGGCCTTGCCAGGGAGGAAGGTCCTGGGGAGGGAGGCCTTGCCAGGGAGGAAGGTCCTGGGGGGGCAGATCCTGGTGAGGAAGGCATTGCCCGTTCCTCCTCTTCTTCATCATCCAGGTCCTCTTCCTCTGTCAGCACAGGCTCACGAGGCGGGGCCACAACATAAATCAATCAATCAAACAAGTAAAACTATATATTATGTTGAATCCAAGATAAATCTAATAGTCTAATGGTGTGGTTGGCTCTTCCATAGACCCCAAATCAAGCCAGACTTTTAACAAAATCTCAAGAATATCACGATCGTATTAAAGTATTTTTTTTTTAATTACATTTATATGCCGCCCTTCTCCGAAGACTCAGGGCGGCTTACAATTTTTTGGAGCACAACCCAATGCGCTCAGCAATAGCCTTCATTCCATTGTATATGCCTGCTTATTACTAAGCGGCATTTTTACAAGGTCAGCTAATTGCCCCCAACAATCTTGGGTCCTCAATTTACCTACCCCGAGAGGATGGAAGGCTGAGTCAACCTTGAGCCTGGTGGGATTCGAGCCTACAGTAATTGTAGGCAGCTGGATCTTAAGAGCAGGCATTTAACAGCCTGAGCCACCAAAGCTCTTTACTTTAGTCAAAACATATCTTGCATACAAAATAAGCTATCTCTCTTGACGATCAGAGTCTTCAGGCACCAAAATACTTAGAAATTCATCCTGTTATTTTTGTTTGAACTTGCCTTTCGAATGAGGACTATTTTGTTGCTTCATTATTTTGCCAGATATCTGATTTTAAAAATTTGCTTGACTTCCCTTTCTCATCTAGGGCAGGGGTGTCAAACTTGCATCATCATGGCATTCTAATGTGATATATTGTGACTTTCCCCCTTCACTAAACTGGGCATGGGCACGGACAGCATGTGACTCATCCAGCCCACAGGCCATGAATTTTACACTCCTGATGTAGGGTATATCCACCCTCCAAATGTGGCCATTTGGAGGCTTGAAGTGCACTTATCTGGAGGGAACCTAAATTGGGATAGTCTGTTCTATAAGAATAGATCATCTAATTTTGCTCCATCATCTGACTTTTTAATTTTAATTTTGAATATGTATTTTGCTAGATGTATACTTAGCATTATCCACATAATGAATGTGACAATATTTTATTCAGCAGGAATGTTAGAGCAATATCTATTTTATAAAATATACTGAAGATGAGGAATCTTGAGGCAAAATACTTCATTTTTTCCCTTTCTTTTCTAAGGCCATTGTTTCATAATGTGCTCCCCCTTTCTTCCAAATAAGATAAATGTATATGTTATGTATTAGCATACTCACTTGTGATTGGTGGGTCCTCGGCAGTGGGAAATTCAATGAGCCATCACTGGACACAAGCTGCGAGCAGCCAGCTATAAAGGCTGCCGCGGTTTCTTCCGTGAGGCAGTTTTTCTGTTGTTCCTATAAGAAATAAAAGCTGAATCAGAATGTTGGTGTCCTGAGTACTTCCATGCAATCCAGCACTGGTGACAAGGATGGGATCTTGAGGTAAGAGGACCAACGAGCACGCGGTGATCAAGGAAGTCCAGAATCAAACCGAAATGAGATGGCAGGAACTAACATGCCGCCTGCATCGTTTGATCCCACAACCGAACACTGGGAATCATACGTTGATCGCTTCCAAATGTTCCTCAAAGGGAACAATCTCATGACAATCTCAGAACAAACAAAGAGAGCAATCTTCCTGACACACTGTGGACCTGCCATTTTTAAAATGTGAAAGCACTGTTGGCACCAACCGATGTAAAGACGATGGCATGGCCTGACTTACAGTGACTCCTAAGAGCCCACTGCACTCCGCCAGTATCCTGTCTCATCAATGACATGAGTTCTACCAGAGAGACCAAAAGGAAGGTGAGAGCATAGGCGATTTTGTTGTAAACCTGAGGGACATCTCCGGGGCATGTGAATTCCTTAACATGGATGAGGCTATGAGAGACCAAGTAGTCCTGGGACTGAGATATTTAACGTTGCAAAGCAGACTACTGACGAAGCCTAAGATAATGCTCAAGGAAACAATCGAGGAGGCGACCACAGTGGAAATGACCAAGAAATTGGCAGCCACCATGTGGAAAATGAATAAGATACCACAAGAATCAACAAAAGACACAACCACCACACACCACGAAGACATCGAGTCCAAGTCAAAGACGAAGGAGGTGAAGAGTGGGTTAATCAACTCCACTCAGAACGAGAGATGAGAGGCTGGAAAGGAAAAAGAAAAGAGTTCTGTTGTGCCGGATGCGAAGGGAACCATCCATGATCTGAATGCCGGTTCCTAGATGCCATCTGCCTATGTTGTGAATGGCAGGGACACATTGCACGGGCATGCAGAGCAACAAAGAATTATTCCCCGAGACAAAAACGGAGACCAAACCCCCAGGACAGAGAGAATAGGACCAGAAGCCGATGGAACCAGGCCATGAGAAACAGGCGAGGGAGAGAGACCGCAGGTGGGAAAGTTGAAACGCACCAGACAGTGACCATCAGATACTTCAACATGACAAACACCCAAAAGGTACATGTCCAGGTCAAAATAGGGGCCAAACATGTCAGATGGAAGTGGATTCCGGCTCATACGTGTTGATGGTATCCTGGGACACTATAAAGGACACTATCACTATAAAGGACACTATCTAGACCCGTATCAATCGGGCTTCAGGCCCGGGTACAGCACGGAGACGGCATTGGTCGTGCTGGTGGATAATCTCTGGAGGGCGCGGGACAGAGGTTATTCCTCTGTCCTGGTCCTGTTAGATCTCTCAGCAGCTTTCGATACCATCAACCATGGTATCTTACTGCGGTGCCTCGAGGGGCTGGGAGTGGGGGGCACCGTTTTACAGTGGTTCTCCTCCTACCTCTCGGGTTACATGCAGGTAGTGTTGGCAGGAGGGCAGAGATGGCCCCAAGGCCCCTTTTGTGTGGGGTGCCTCAGGGGTCGGTCCTCTTGCCCCTCCTGTTTAACATCTACATGAAGCAGCTGGGTGAGATCATCCATGGTTTTGGGGTTTAGGTATCACCAGTACGCTGATGATACTCAGCTTTTTATCTCCACCCCTAAGCAGCCCAGTGATGCCCTCAACATGATGTCCCAGTGTCTGGAGGCGGTGCAGGTCTGGATGGGGAGGAACAGGCTTTGGCTCAACCCAGCTAAGACCGAGTGGCTGTATATACCGGCATCTCGAATTGTCCAGGAGATTCCATCTTTGGCTATGGGGAAGAGGTGTTGCCCCCCATAGATAGGGCATGCAACTTGGGCATCCTCCTGGATACACGGCTCAGTTTGGAGGAGCAGGTGGGAGCCATGGCCAGGGGGGCATTTGCGCAGGTTCGCCTGGTGCTCCAGTTGCATCCCTATCTGGACTGTGATGCCCTGTGTACAGTCACACATGCACTCGTTGTCTCCTGTCTGGACTATTGCAATGCTCTATACATGGGGCTGCCTTGAGGACCACCCGGAGGCTTCAGTTGGTCCAGAATGCAGTGGCACAGGTTGTGATGGGAAGATCCCGATACTCCCATGTTACACCCCTCCTGCGTGAGCTGCACTGGTTACCGGTTGCCCTCCGGGTGAGATTTAAGGTGCTGGTGTTAACCTATAAAGCCCTTCATGGCATTCATCCAGGACATTTGCGGGAGACCCTGCTGCTGATAACAGCTTCCCAGCGTCCCATGTGCTCCCATTGACAGGGCTTTCTCTGGGTGCCATCGACCAGGCAATGCCAGCTGGCAGATCCCAGGAGGAGGGACTTCTCGGTGGGTGCACGCACCCTATGGAACCAACTCCTCCTGGAGCTCCGGGTGGCCCCTGACCTCCGCTCCTTCTGCCACGATCTAAAAACCTGGCTGTTCCAACTAGCCTACCCAGACTGATGGGGTTGGGGGAGGGTTTTTTAAAAATGTATTTTAATTCACTATATTTATGAGACCTTGGTTTAATCGTTTTTTAATATTTGTATATTGGTATCCAGATTGTTTTTAGTTTGTAAGGCGCCCTGAGTCCTTTGGGAGATAGGGCGGCATAAAAGTCTCATAAATAAATAAATAAATAAATAAAGAGACTAATTCCAAGCATGAGCAGGAACCTATCTTCAAAAGCAAACTCTGACATTGAAAGACTACCAAGGAAAACAAATTCCCATATTAGGAATTGGACAATTCAGAATAGTGTTCAAAAACCATTCCAAAGTCCTATCGCTGACTATAGTAGACTGGGACCAGCCCAGTTTGTTGGGACTCGAATGATTTCAACCATTGGGAATCGAAGTCACCGGAATAAACAGCATTGATGAGACGGATTGGGAGGAGACCCTGATGGAAGAATTCCAAGAAGTATTCGATGGAAGACTAGGCAAGTACTTGGGGTCCCCAATCTCTTTTAATCTAGACCCAACCGTAACCCCTATAAGGTTAAAAGCAAGGCGGGTCCCCTTCACACTCAAACCTAAGATAGATGAACAACTAGATAAACTCATCGCCCAAGGGGTTTTGGAACCAGTTGACCATGTAAAGTGGGAAACCCCAATTGTCACACCAATAAAACCGGATGGGTCTGTGTGAATCTGTGGAGACTACAAGGCAACCCTGAACCATGTGCTACAACAACGTGCATACCCCATCCCCATAGTACACCACCTATTACACTCCCTGGGGGGGGGAGTGAAAAGTCTTTGCCAAACTAGATCTTGCACAGGCCTACCAACAACTACCAGTAGACCCTAAGATGGCAGAAGCCCAAACGATCGTGACACACAGAGGATTCGTGCATTCAAATGCAACAGATTACAGTTCGGGGTCAGTGTCGCCCCCGGGGTATTCCAGAGTTTAATGGAACGATTACTGCAAGGGCTTAAAGGGGTGGTGCCATACTTTGATGATGTCCTTGTATCAACCACGGACAAAAGACAATTGTGTGACCGCCTGAGGGAAGTCCTTCGTAAATTCAAGGAAGTGGGGCTCAAGGTAAAAAAGAGAAGTGCCAATAGGCAGCCAGCAGGGTCAAATTCCTAGGATACCTGATAGATAGTGAAGGGATCCACCCCACTGAGAGCAAAGTCAAAGCAATCAAGGAAGTCCCCAGGCCCATGAATAAAACTGACCTACAGGCATTCCTAGGACTTATTAATTTTTACAATATGTTCTCACCACAGAAAGCGACAATTGTGGAGCCACTACACAGATTGCTTGGCAAAAAAGCAACCTGGTCCTGGGGGCAATGGGAGGAAACAGCATTCCAGGAAATAAAAAACCTGATTACATCTGACTGCATACTAATACAATACAATGAAACACTTCCAATAATCCTAACCTGTGATGCATCACCTTTCGGCGTTGGCGCTGTTCTCAGCCATGAGTTACCCAACGGAAAAGAAGCCCCGATAGCATTCTACTCAAAAACTCTATCAAAACCGGAGCAAAATTACAGCCAACTGGACAAGGAGGCACTAGCCGCTGTCACCGGAATCAAGTGATTCCACGAATACATCTACAGAAGGTGTTTCACCTTAGTGACAGACCACAAGCCTCTCCTGGGCATCATCGCAGGGAACAAAGCCACGCCAAACATACTATCCACCCAAATGACAAGGTGGTCTGAATTCTTAGCTGCATATAACTACAAATTAATTTACCAACCCGGAAAGGACATAAATCATGCAGGTGCACTAAGCTGTTGCCCCCTACCAAACATAGAAGAAGATCCAGCACCAACCACTTCCACCCTATTAATAGAAACATTAGAAAATCTACTGGCAACGGCAGCAGACATCGTGAGGGAAACAACGAGAGACAGAACCTTGGTGCGAATATTAAATTGGGTAGGGAAAGGTTGGCCAGAGACTGAGATCACTGAAGCCACCAAACCTTTCAGAAACAGACAAATGGAACTTTCAATTGTTAAGGGGTGCATACTATGGGGGGAATCGGGTGGTCATACCTGAAATTTTAAGAGAAAACGTACTGGAAATGTTACATGCAGGACACCCAGGTATTGTAAAAATGAAATCCTTGGCTAGGAGTTATGTGTGGTGGCCAGGGATGGATAAGGAGATAGGAGACTGGGTGGCAACTTGCAAAAGCTGCCAAGAAGCTAGGCCAGCACCTCCCATAGCACCTAAACACGAATGGGAACTGTTAATATTTAATTGATTTGAACTTTGCTTTTGCTAGTTCTGGATCATTAAACCTTGTCTATCCCTAAAGTCATTCAAAGAAACACTGAGCCCAAGTTGTTTCAAAGTAAAAGTCTTTTATTTGTAACAGGCAGAACAATTAATAAATAATTATTGATAATTATTTACAGAGTCTTTCTCCTTATTCCAGGTTATTCTTGTTTCTTATAACTGTCTATAGTTACAGGTTCACTTTTAGTTCCTTTCAGCTTAGGTGTTAAAGTCAATAGTCTTTTAGCCTAGGAACTTTTCTTCACTGTTTCCTCCTTCCTTCCAGAAACTGAGGTAGTTGGTTTGAGGGAAGTATTCGCCTATGCTGAATGCTCTCTCTTAAGCAATGCCTTAGAATAACCCTTTTTAGAAACCTCTTTTTCTCCTTTTATCTCTTTTCCCTCTCTCCTGATATAACAAATCTCACGTAGAAAATCTCTTTCATGGGTTGTAGATCTCTTTTAGACCTCCTGAGAGAAAAATGACAGTTGACAGCCCCTTTTACACTGAGGGGGCGTGTCTTGCCATGCCAGAGTAGGGTGCTTAGTGTCACCTTGTGATTGGTAGATTTGATCACCCCATCAAATCTATACAAAGGTGTAAACTGTATAGCAACACCAGAAAGTTCTACTTTCTGACAGGAACCACCAAGGGGACCATGATCGAGACTACACATTGATTTTGCGGGCCCAACTAAAAGACACACATTCCTAATAGTCATGGATGCTTACTCCAAATGGTTAGAAGTGAACATCATGACATCCACCACCACAGAAGCCATCATTAGACAGCTCAGGAGGCTTTTTGCAACACACGGGTTGCTGGATTTAATTGTATTCGACAATGGGCCCCAATTCACAGCAACACAATTCGAGGGATTTTTAGCACAAAATGGGATAAGGCACGCACTAACAGTTCCGGGACACCCATCGACGAACGGACCGGCGGAATGGATGGTAAGATATACAAAGGAAAAATTACAAAAACTAGGGCCAGAGGATACACAAGAAAAGATAGACAAAATATTAAGCATATAGCATATAGCCCCCAGTGCAACAACAAACAAGAGTCCAGCTGAACTACTAATGGGGAGAAAACTAAGGTCACACCTAGACAGGTTACACCCCACATACAACCCAGAAAGACCAGTAGACTCCTCTAGCAGAACCCGAACATTCCAAACAGGGGACTTAGTATATGCAAAAAACCTCACAGGGGACCCTTTGTGGATACCTGCAAAAATAACCCAGATAACTGGGCCCCAGTCATACAGGGTGGAAACGATTGACGGTATAAACTGGAAAAGGCACATAGACCAGCTCAGATCCAGGGTTATGAGGGATAACAAAAGGGGAGAAGAGGGGGGAGACCCCTCACACAGACATAGAATAACCAAGGAAGCAGGGAGAGACCCCACACACACACGAGGCAGAACCGGAGTGGAAGGGAGAGACCCTTCAAACAGACAAAATATAAACAGAAAAGAAGGGGGAGACCCCTCAAACAGACACAACACAGCCTGGGAAGAGGGGGAAGACCCCTCACAAGGATACAACACAAGTAAAAGGGGAGGGGGAGACCCTCCACATACAATAACACTGTCACTGTGTTTTTTTTTGTTTGTCTGCCAAGCTCCTAAGCTAATATTATAGCAGGCAGATGTCTGCTAGCCAGCACTGTGTTATCTTGTCTCCATAGTAATGAGATAAGAAAGTCTTGTGATGTCTGAGTTTACTGCGCACGTCTTAAAAAGTTTTTACTTAACTTCCTGTAACTTCCTTTGTTCTTTTTCCTATATGCTTTGGTGTGAGATTAAGCTGCCGGGATGTAGCTCATTAGGTTTTCTTATTTTTGTTAAATAAAAATGTTTCTTAGATTACTTTCCGGGTCTAATTTTATTACATTTGACAGCAAAGAAAAGCACGGTCTATCACCTCTAATTAGCAGGGATGTTTGGAAGATTTTTAGTCCCTGACAAATGGAAGGTTTTTTCAAAGCCTTTTTTCAACCAGAACAATCCCTGACAACTAAAAACACACAAAACCCACTAAGAAGGGTAGCCCTGGTTGGAAAGTGCAGACATGTACCTGAAACCGAAAACAAGGCAACAGAAGCAGGCTGGAACAAAGCTGGGAAGCGGGCCCTGGCAGGAGCGGCATGTCCAGCTCAACCTTCCAGGAGGTTCCAAAGGAAAGGACAGGAGCAGCGATAGATCCACCCGAACAGCTCGACGTCCAACCCACAACTGAGCTGCGCAGGTCCAGTTGCAACCATAGAAGCCCCGCCTACTTACATGATTACGTATAGTAGGCAAGACTGGATTGGTGTACCAGACCAGGTGGGGAGGGGTGTTATGTATTAGCATACTCACTTGTGATTGGCAGGTCCCCGGCAGCAGGAAATTCAAAGAGCCATCACTGGACACAAGCTGCGAGCAGCCGGCTATAAAGGCTGCCGCGGTTTCTTCCGCGAGGCAATTTTTCCGTTGTTCCTAGCAAGAAATAAAAGCTGAATCAGAACGTTGGTGTCCTGAGTACTTCCACGCGATCCAACAGTATATGTATAAGGATAACTGAAAATGCTATATATTTCTTTCTTGTCCCTCATAAATTTGAGGTAGTAGAATCCATCCTGTTTCTTAGATCTTGTGCTTATCCCAGGTACTGTAAAAGCACCATTCCAGAATGCATATTTAAGTATCAAGCTCTAGCAGCATAGGAAGAAAAGTAGTCTCTTGAAATGTTTGGCCTTTGTGACCATTTCACCTCCAGAAACTACAATATTATTTATTTTAATGGCATTCTGCTTCCTATGTTTTCCTTCCTCCATAAGTTCATGAGTTGCCCTCTGTTAAATTGTTCTGAAGGGGTCAGAATGCAGCAGTTCTCTGGCCCTCCTCACCCTTTTGAAAATAAAGGAGGAAGTATCATTATCCCCAGAGTTTGTTTACATAAGAGTTTTAAGAGAAGCCTTCAATAAACAGAGCCAAAGACAATATTTAAGTCATTAAAAGTATCACTGTATAGGTAATCTGTAAAGGTAATGGTCCATCAATAAATAATAAAGTAATTCAGATAAATCAAACCTCTTTCAAGATATGTGTGCTGTATGCATGCCTCTGTGTGTGAAATACCGTAAGAAGCTTGCCAGATTGTTAAGGCAATTGCCATTATTATGCAAAAACTAAATTAAGAAATCCTAAATTAGATAAACATTCCTCTTCTTCCAGGTTATTTTCCAAATTTCTTTTATCTATAGAATTCTGAATACAGTGGTGCAATACAGCATGAGGACTGAGGTCCTGTGGTCTGGCAGATGTTAGAAAACAACTGCATCTTGAAATTCATTTACTAATTTCATACTTATTCATTTAAATATTCAAAAGAATTTTATAGTCTGATAAACTAATTTAAAATATGGGTCTGCTACTACTCATCAAAGTTTTATAGCACTCAACAACAATTAAAGAAACAGAAACAACAAAGTTAAAATAAGATTGCAACAATCCAGGTCAAAGAAGGCAGATTATTGATCATGAAATGCATATGAAACAATATAATTGTAACAATATAATAATCTCAAATATAATTGTTCTTTTGTAAAACAGTTTATTTGAATAGATATGAATATATTTCAGAATGGCATTACCTCATGATACAATGCATCCCTAGTCACATGACTTAGGCTCTGAAATGAAAATTTGTCTTGCATGAAACATTTTGCAATTACTTCTCACCGTATACCATTTCCAAGAATATTTCTCCAATAAATTATTTACTAGAATGGTTTCAAAAAGTAAATATGAAAATCTGTTTCAAAATAATGACAAGAAAATTTCTTCCAGTTTTTGGTTCCTATGATTCTTCTACAAATAATTTTAGCACCTTATTAATATAACCCATTGAGAAAAATTGCTCTTATATACCAATTATATACCAGCTTCAATATAATTTCCTGAAACAGTGAATCATTGCAGTTAAGTTAGTAACATGGTTGATAAGTGAATCCTGCTTCACCATTCACTTTACTCATGAGAAATTGTTAGAAACTCACAAAAGCTGATCACATGACCTGAAGACACTGCATCACAGGGATTCTGCAACTGTTATAAGTGTGATAAACAGTCATAAATCGCTTTTTCCATGCTTGTAACCTTAAATACCTTGAATTTAACCAAGGTTCCTTCAAAATAAAAATTAAAAAAGAATAAATATAGTATAAAATTGCTAGTTAAATTTTATAAAAATTGCAATGTGTTGTTAATGGTTGCTATATATTACGTGGATATGAGAGAAAAGAATTAATTCATACATATGCATTTCTAAGAAATATAAGACTCTTATAATCCACACAAAAGGTTTCAAGTCAGCTGAAATATGTTTTTCTCTGCCTCTCTTGTGAGAATGTCTCTCTCTTTCTTTTTTCCTGTTTTGTAAGTTCAATATTTTGATTCTGTCTGTGGCCTCAGCTTCCACCTGGTAGCTCCCAGCTACGTTGACGTAGGCAATGTTTTATTTTCATATTCACAAGAGTACCTACCAATCCCAGCTTTTTGTACTTTGTGGACATAATGCTTACTGCACAATGGTTTTACGCACAGGATACTCTTCATCATGAGGGCAGGAGGGACCAGAAAAGGTCCTAGCTGAAGTCAGCATATTACAGTGTTTAAGGCACTCAGTGAGGTACTATCAGTCAAAATCAGCATCCTGGAGAAGGAAGCCTGGGTCCTGAGTTCAACAACAGGAAGGAATCTCCCTTCCTGCGGAAAAAAAGATTAAGTTCAAGCTGTGTTCAACGACACAGTGATAACTTCCCAAGCCACAATGTACAAAAAGCTCCAAATTTAGAAAGTTGTCAGAAGGCAATTGAGTTTAATGAGACTCACATTCTTTATTGTTAAATATTCTAAAATTAGCAACAGTGATTTTACTTCAAATACAGCTCAAATATAAATCAGATCTTTGGAATAATAAAAGTTTGACCTGTTTAACTTCTTTTAATGATACTCCTAGGATGATTCTTAATTAATGGTGCAACTGTTCCCTAGTGAAAAAAAATGAGACAATTCAAAAGTGTCCTGAATATATCGATAATCTACATTCTTTTCCTCTATTTTTGTGTCATGATCACTGGTCTTTTAACAATGGGGAGTAAAAGAGTGCTTTTACTGATAAATTTTTAAATTTGACAAATATCCTACCTTTCTTAACTATGTAATAGAGTAATAGAATAACAGAGTTAAAAGGGACCTTGGAGGTCCTTTAGTCCAACCTCCTGCTCTGGCAGGAAACCCTATATCATTTCAGAGAAATGGCTGTCCAATGTTTTCTTAAATACTTCCAGTGTTGGAGCATTCACAACTTCTGGAGGCAAGTTGTTTCTAATTTTTCTGTCAGGAAATTTCTCCTTAGTTCTAAGTTGCTTCTCTCCTTGATTAGTTTCCACCCATTGCTTCTTGTCCTGCCTTCAGGTGCTTTAGAGAATAGGTCAACTTCCCCTTCTTTGTGGCAACCCCTGAGATATTGGAACACTGCTATCAGGTCATCCCTACTCCTCCTTTTCATTAAACTAGACATACCCAATTCCAGCAACAATTCTTTATATGTTTTATCCTCCAATCTCCTAATCATCTTTGTTATTCTTTTCTGCACTCTTTCTAGAGTGTTAACATCTTTTTTACATCATGACAACCAAAAACTGGATACAGTATTCCAAGTATGGTCTTACCAAGGCATTATAAAGTGGCAAGGGTGGGATTCCACCGGCGTAACAACTGGTTTGGTGATCACACGCTTTGCACAGGATAGAGCAGGGGTGGGTGCAAACTATTTTAACCTAATCTAATTATAATAATGCAGATCTAGGGTTCAATTATGAGCAGATTCTAATTAAAACCACACATGAAAAAGCATTAATACTAGGACCATTAGACAGCTGGCTTCCTGGACTTTTCAAACATCCATCCATTTATTTGTAATTTTTAATGAGGGAAGAGAGATCCTCTTCTTCTGTGATAGGGAAACTATAGCCCTACTGCTAGATGTATAAAGCTGGACTCTGCTGCAAAGAAGAAAACTCAACTGAGACTTATTCTTAATCTAAGTAATTAATTATGTCTTATTTTGGAAGCTATCTCATTTAACCTTGCTTACTCCTGATCTGATGTCCTGGGTGTTCAAAATTCAAAATTTATTATTTTTAATAGGGACAAATAAATCTACTTAGCCCATTTGCTTGTGACATTTTCTTCAAATGCTTTTCATATAACCATTTTATTCCCTTAAAAATCATGTACATCTGGCACTGGAACTGACTTTCCTGGGAGCTTCTTAATATTAAACAGAAAGCCAGGATTTTATAAGGCTCAGTGCAAGATTGGTTACCTGAAGAACTGCAGAACTTCTCTCCTTAAACATTTTAAACACATAAACTATTTTTTAGAAAAATGAATCAATTGTAGAGGAGAATAAGACTTGACTGTTATCTATTTCCTTGTGCTTCTTCTTTGGGTAGTTTCATAGAAATTATCCTGTTATATTCTAGCTGTGATCATATTCATTCATTCATTCATTCATTCATTCATTCATTCATTCATTCATTTAGTCAATCGCTTACAAGATAATAAGTATAAGGATAAACATAGTTGTGAATACATGAAATGAATACATATAAGAAAAATAAAAGAAACAATAGGACAGGGACGGTAGGCATGTTAGTGCACTTATGTATTTCTGGACTTTCTCAACTGTATTAATATCAGATACGTGATGTGGGTTCCAGACTGATAAGCTGTATTCGAGTATTGGTCTAGCAAATGTTTTGTATGCTCTAGTTAGTAGTGTGATATTACCAGAGAAAAAGCTACATAGGATTAGGTTAACAACTCTTAAATGCCTTTTTGGCTATGTAGTTACAGTGGGCTCTAGCACTTAGATCATTAGAGATTAGTATTCCAAGGTCCTTGTCGGAGTTTGGATCATCAACAAGATCTTGACTATTCAGCTTGTATTTTATTTTCTGATTTTTTTGCCAATATGTAAGACAGAGCATTTATTTGTTGACATTTGAAGTTGCCATTTGTTTGACCATTCTGATACATACCCTTCTTTTTGAAGGGTAGCAGTATTGTCTGTGGTGTTGAATAGCTTTACATCATCAGCGAATAGAATGTAGTTGCTCTTAATATGATCACAGAGGTCATTTATGTAGAGTATGAAGAGAGTTGGTCCTAGAACACTGTCTTGTGGGACACCACTGTTGACAGGTACAGAATTTGATAAGACGCTCCCAATTTTGACCATTTGTTGTCTGTTTGACAGGAATGCTTCTATCCAGTTATGCAGTTATGCAGTTGTCCAGAGATACCATAAGATTTTAGTTTTAGTAGTAGCTTGTCATGTACCACTGAATCAAAGGCTTTACAGAAGTCAATGTAGATTGCGCCTATTGCTTTGCCCTGATCGAGTTGTGTAGTCCATATGTTTTTGCAGTGTAAGAGTTGAAGATTACAGGATAGTTTTTTTCTGAAACCAAATTGTTTGTTAGAAAGTAGGTTGTTTGTCTCTAAGTGGAGGATAATGGATTGGTTAATAATTGATTCCATGACTTTACAGGTGATGCAACATAAAGAGATTGGTCTGTAATTTTCAACTAGACTGGGGTCTCCCTTTTTGAAGATGGGGATGACCGTGGCTTGTGACCATAGGTTTGGGAAGAAGCTGGTCCTGAAAGTTTTTTCAAAGATTATGCTTAGAGGTTCAGCTGTGGCAGTGGATAGCTTTTTTAAGAAGTAGGCACATATTCCATCCGGTCCAGTAGATAGATGGTTTTAGATTGCGTAGTGCTTTTTCAACGTTGTCTTCTGTAAAATCGATATGTATTAGATCATTGTAGTTGTCTGTGGTTCGACTAGAAAATACTGGGCATGAGCCATTGCTGTTTACAAATACTGAGCCAAAGAATGTGTTAAAGAGGTTGGCTTTAATGGTGTTGTCATTGCAGTCTGTACCATTAGGTTCTTTCAGGGGTGGGATAGATCTTGAGTCTTTTAGTTTGTTGTTTGCAAAATTGTAGAAAGCGCGGGTGGAATTGGTGCATAGAAGGTTTTCCTCTTGTTTAATGTGATAATTGGTGCATTCAGTCTTTATCTGGTTGCAAAAATTTTTGTATCGGCTTTTGAAGTTGGCAACGTGACCAGATTTGTTTTTCCGCCAAAGTGATCTTTTTTGGGACTGAAGTTTCCTTATTGTTATGGGTAATCTGTTTTTTCTGGTTTTGGGATTTGTTATTGGTACATATAGTTTGATGACTCTTTGGATTTCAAGTAAAAATATGTTGTAATGGTCTTCAACAGTACAGCATCCAGTGAATAGAGATTGCCATTCAAGGGATGAGAGATCATTGTCTATAAGATCACAGTTGCCTTTTTTGAAGTTATAATTGGGGATCACGTTGTTGTGTTGATTTTTGTGCAGACGTATGTTGAGACAAAAGTCAATCATGTTGTGGTTACTGTTGGAAAAGGGTTCTTTAATTTGTGTTCCTTAAATTGAGTTCAAACTATTGCAGAAGATGAGATCGAGGCAGTTGTTAAGTCTAGTATTGTTGGTTACTAGTTGTTCCAATTCACATGTTGTTCAAGATAGTAGTTAACATTACCTAGTTAGGTGGGTACAAAATTTTCCATGACAGTTTCCTTTTTCGTATTGCCTGTTTTATCTAATTAGAGGTGATTAAATAAAAAAAGGAGAAGGTTTAGGCAAGAGATGGTATTTACTTACTGTGGGCTAGCAAAAGCCAATTAATGAGGTTCTAATGATAAATGACTCAATGGCTAAAATAAGGATTTCTTTGAAAAGTAGGAGGGGAAGCAAGGCATTCCACATTTGAGAGGGGACATAACTGTCATTGTAGGTAACTATAATTATGCTGCACAGAAAGCTAATTATCTGTTTTTCATCTTTATCCCATTAAATTGGCTGAACCTAATCATTGAAATCTGCAGATCAGATTGCCTCAAGCACTATCTAGCCATTACACATATTCTTTCTCCATGATACATGGAATTGGGAAGAGGGATGCCTTGGTTCTGAATGCTGTTTCTATAGAAATTTGGGGATTCTTCAAGTATCCATCTATTTGCTTTTTGAATTTCAGAAAATCAGCTGCTGAGATTAAAATAATTTCTGCTTCCATAAAGAAGAATTATGCATTTTGAAAAACAAACTTAGCAATGCTTCCAAAACCAAATAAAAAGCCCACCACTGCCAATCAATTAGCAGTATACCACTTATTAGCAGATGTAGTCAACATCTGCTTTATAACAAAAGAACAAAAATCTAAAGTGAATAAAAGTGGATCAGAAATGTGTTGGCAAGATAGATGAGGAATGATATGGCACACTTAGCAAGAGAATCTTACTCAAGATAATTTCACGCATGAAAATTCTTTTCCAAGTAAAATTGGTATGAAATAAAGTTTTTACTGTGTAGGTAGCATTGATTCTCATGCTTGCACACTTGCTTTGCATAAAAAATACTTCTTTTCTTCCGCTTCCTTTTTTTCCTTAAGGAAAAAACATGTAGATAGCTTTAAATTTGAATAAATATAGATTATGTTCTGGTACCTATTTGCACAGGTATAAATTCTACTGGAAACTATATGATCAATGCACTCATTTCTTTGTAACAAAATTGTACTTTATGAATATATCCCTGTTCCTCTAGAAGTACAACTTTATTGCATCTGGTAGAAGTCATGTTTGCAATGTGTATCATGATGCAAATAATGCAAATGAAATTAAAATACCTATAATTTACACTATGATACACAGAATTTCTATTACTCATTTCCAGACATTCATGTTTTGCATTGCACAGAGGTTATCATTTTAGTGAATGGGAACTTTTTTTTTGACAAATTTTGGATTGCTCCTTCTACTGTGCTAACATTAATGATTCCTATGTTCTTGGCTTTTAAAGTGTAAATTAACATCCCATTATTTCTAGTGACTGCCTTGTTCAAAGAACTATATACTATGGCTAATACAGAGAAAGCAGTATGAATAAATATATGAAAAGTCTGTTCTTAAATAATTTATTAAGTTAATATAATTGAATAATAAGTTAATATTATTTAATATTAAATAATAAATTAATTAATATCCAATATTAATTGGATAATATTATTATCCAAGGAACAAAAAAGTCAATAAAATAAATCAAATTTGGGAAGGCTCCAGGTCTAGATGGACTTGTAGTTCAATATTATAACTACTAAAAAACCCAATTAATAAAATTAAAGAGGTAAAGGTGAATACTATATATACGTGGGAAAATACCCGAACAAAGCTGAATACCATACATATAAATACCCACAAAAACTTAAGAATATATATATATATATATATATATATATATATATATATGTATATATATATATATATATTTGCTGATTGTAAGCTATACTTTTTACAACAACATTAGCTGGATAATTTAAAAAATGTTTTCCAGATATGCATATTAATATGCATATTAATCCCAATAGGTAATATTCTGAAGAAGAGCACAATGCAGATATTAAAATGTAATAGAATACATTAATTTAAAATATTAAAAAGCACAAATAGAATAGAATTCTTTATTGGCCAAGTGTGGTTGGACACACAAGGAATTTGTCTTGGTGCAAATACTCTCAGTATATATACATTCATCAAGAATCAAGAATCATAAGGTACAACACTTAATGATAGTCATAGGGTACAATAAGCAATCAAATCATACTAGGAAACAGTCAATATAAATCATAAGCATACAAGCAACAAAGTTACAGTCATGCAATCATAAGTAGGAGGGGATGGGTGATAAGAAGTGATGAGAAGATTAACAGTAATAGTAGTGCAGACTTTGTAAATAGTTGTTGAGGGAATTATTTAATAATTATTGTTAATAATTATTTAATTATTTATTTAGCAGAGTGATGGCTTTTGGAAAAAAAGTGTTCTTTCTAAACACAGAAAAAGCCTTTGATAAAACAAGCTGTGGCCACTTTTACTTGCACTATTGAACTAAAACAGACCAAGAGAAGAGAAGGCTAGGTTAAATCTATCTATCTATCTATCTATCTATCTATCTATCTATCTATCTATCTATCTATCTATCTATCATCTCTATCTATCACAAGAAACAAAGACAATGACAATGGAGCAGATTTTTTTTAATAAGTAAAGGAATTAGACAAAGATGCCCATTCAGTCCTCTATCACTTATCATCACCTTAGAAATATTGACAGAAAAGCTTTGAGCTGACAAATTCCTGATCTAACAATATGTGGCAAGGAGTATACATTTTAAATGTTACAATGATGGAATATTAACCACCGCAGAACACAAAACAGTTGATGGAATTAACCCAAAGCTTTAAAGAATTCTCCAGATATAAAATCAATGTTCAAAACTTATAAATAATTACAAGCAGAAGGAAAAAAAACATTTCCCAAGGAATGTATCTGGCTACCATAAAATAAATTCAGTGAAATATCTGGCATTTGATAGACAATAATCAAGAAATAAATATAAATTCTTGAAAGGTGGAAACATTGAATGTTTTTTGCTTAGGATCAATTTGATGAACTGATGGCAGGTGGACCAAGGCAGTTATAGAATAGATCCCACTTGATAAAAAGTATCCACCAAACAGACCTAAAATAAGATGGATTGATGACATCAGCAAGTATTGTGGGCCCAATGGCCAAAGAAAAGCTCAGGACTGTATAGGTTGGAAACATGTGGAAGAGGCCTTCATCCTGCAGTTGACAGACAATGGCTAAAATGATGATGATGATGATGATGAAGATTAATGTAATATCCAAGATAAACTATTGATTTTAAATAGTGCGAATTCTGATTCTATAAAACTTTTTCAAGAAGGGTAAAAAACTGTCAGCAAATTTATACAGAGTAGAAAAAACTGACTAAAGGATTGAAATAATAGACACACACAATATATCTGTAAATATTACATATTAGTCAGGGTACCATAAAGGGGAAGTTAAAGATGAACAGCACTGTACTCATCTGGTCAGAGAGCTCTCAGTATCTAATTCTGTATCAATTATAATATTTCTTTTTCTTCTTTTCTCTTTTTGCATGTTTGCTCTTTCCCTACTTCATCTGACCTTCAAAGATATTAATAGAATGTTTTAAAGAACCATTGTGGTGCAGTGCTTAGCGTGCAGTATTGTAGGCTGGCTCTGCCCACTGCCAGGAGTTTCATCCTGACTAGCTCAAGGTTGACTCAGCCTTCCATCTTTTTGAGGTCAGTAAAATAACGACCCAGATTACTGGGGGAAATATGCTGACTCTGTAAACAGCTCAGAGAGTATTGCAAAGCATTATGAAGTGGTATATAAGTCTAAGTGCTATTGCTATTAAAATTGCTTTAGGAACTCTATATTTAAAGAGATTTTAAAGCAGGGCTGTCAAACTCCCAGCCTGCAGGCTGGATGCATCACATGCTGGCCATGCCCATGTCCGGTTTAATGAAGGGGAAAAAAGTCCTGATACGTTATGTGATGCCATCGTGATGATGTGAGTTTGCCACTCCTGTTTTAAAGCATGTGTTTTGCCATGCTCAAATGATAACAGCTGAGAAGCAGTAAATTCATTGTAACCTGTCAACTCATAAAATATTTCCATGGTCGTTTTACCGAAGGGGAGGAGGAAAAGGGGTTTGAAAGAGCAGTGCAGCAGCTTGGAAATCGAGAGTGCATTCCATACATAGTTTTTCAGAGATAGTAACTAGGTGACTGAAGTTTCTGCCATGCAAAAATCTAACTGGAGAACATGATTGATGACTCTTGGTTATGGATGTGTGTCATTGGAGGATATGAATTATGATACACCCAGGAGGTGGTGGAAAACCAGGGTCAAGGGTTACAATGAATTATGTGTCTCAGAGTGGCTACATCCAGGCAGTGCCGGACATGTTAACTCCCAATAAATCCTTTGAAGTTTTGAAAGTTTTGGCTCAAGACTCATGATTTAATTGGGGTAACTGCCGGAATCCTGACATAACCTATGTGAGTAACTTCTGAGTTTATTTTGCTTAACAGTTTAATGATCTATCATTGTCTGGGTGTTACTGGACCGGCCTTGGATCCAGAGTTTGGATCCAATTACTAATGCCTGGGCTCATTATTCTTAGAAAGTATAAAAGGTAAGGTCTTGGCTAGTTAGAGCACTGGTTCCTCATTACTTAGCTGCAAATTCAGCAGATTTGCTTATGCTTCAATGAACTTTTAATGTCATTACAGGCTTCAATTGAGAATTATCATTCAATATATGAGAACAGCAAAACAATTCAAGCAAGAATATTTAGTTTAAAAATGTGCATGGTTTTGCTTGCCTTTCATTGATGCTAGTGCTACATTTTATTCTTAAGACTTAAAATGCTTTAAATTTAGATGGCACATCAAACATATTGAAAATGAACCACTACACAGCAGATTTCCAAATGAAATACATTTTTTATTGCTAGCATGTATTTGTATTTAATAGAAATTAGCCAGAAAATTAAATTCTCAGGATTAGTTGAAAATCAGATTAGAAAAGGGCAGTTTGGTGATACATGGACTTAGAAAGAATGGGACACATGATTTGGGAAATCCTGGAGAAAATATGTATGTGCAACTAGGGGGCCTTGGTGGCTCAGGCTGTTAATTGCCTGCACTCAAGTTCCAGCTGCCTACAACTGCTGTAGACTCGAATCCCACCAGGCTCAAGGTTGACTCAGCCTTCCATCCTCTCGGGGTAGGTAAATTGAGGACCCAAGATTGTTGGGGGCAATTAGCTGACCTTGTAAAAATGCCGCTTAGTAATAAGCAGGCATATACAATGGAATGAAGGCTATTGCTGAGCACACTGGGTTGCATCCCAAAAATTGTAAGCCGCCCTGAGTCTCCGGAGAAGGGCGGCATATAAATGTAATAAAAGTAAATAAAATAAAATAAATGTTGGGGTTAGCCTCCTTTCTCAGGCTAAAAGCTCTTTTTGATAGCACTATGGAGATCTTGCCTTTCTAGTTGTTAGCTAAAACAAGCACATATGTAAAACAGGATACAACATGTTGGCAGTTAACTGGTGATCATTACATTACTCAATAAAAGTTGAATATGTCTATGCATTTTGATGATGCTGTGATTAAAATAATTAAAGTAAAATTGACAATATTTTCAGCATGTATGCACTTCTTATCACATTATTCTCTTTTGGTCTGAGCCTCACTAGACAAAAGGAGAAATAGATAGTACTGTAAGTAAAAAAAATAAAGACATGAATTCAGAAAAAAAATATCAGTTTCAACCAATCATAACTTTTCATTTTTCTCTTCCTTTCAAGTAGTTTGCTCTTCCTTCTTTTCCTTGCAAAATATTTATTGTTCCTTTAAATATTTGTTTTCTTTTTTATCTTTATCTTTACTTGATCAAGCCACCTAAGTGTACTTCTTTCATAATGGTCCACTTTTGCATTCAAACAAGGCTGATTCCTTCATTTTTGGCCCTACAGGTATGTCTTCCTATTCCATCACACACATTTCTTAAATATCTCATTCCTACTACATTCAATTTATGATTCTCTTGACATGCTCAATTCTCATTTCCATGGAGCACAATCTATACTTGTATTATTGCCACATTATTTTTGCACCAAAATCATTTAGTCACATCAATTGCATAAATAAGGTAATTAATATGACTGGATGAATCTCTGTGAGTTACAGATGCCTATGTTCTCCTTGGCTCTACTCTAATAGTTGGATTTTCTGAAGAATTCAAGAATTGTGGATTTTTTTTAGGAATGGGAACTGGCTAAAGGAATTATGCAGGAGTAGGACAAGAAATCTGCTTCTGAACTTTAACATAGTTCAGGATATTTTGCTGATACAGTATGTCCTCTCTCTTCCAACATTTAATTATTTTATTTTCTGAATGTTTAAATCCATGTGTCTGTTTTAAAACTGCAAAATAGCTCAATGACCTTTTTAATTTTCCTGCTCCTCTTCCTCCTCTTCCTTCTTCTTTTTCTTCAAAAAGAGAAATACAAGTACCAGAAAATGGTAAGTATAAAAAAGCCAATAAGACACATTTTTAAAATGAAAAGTCCATTGTACAGAATGGGTAGTGGAAACATACTGTTATACATGGCATTTTTTTTGCTTCTTTCAACAAATATTCAGACCCCAACAGGTTTACTTTTTCACCACATACCTAGTTTTCTACCATTATTTATATATCTAAACATTTGTCTATCCATTTCCCATCTTTAGTAAATTTTCTGCCAAGGTACATTAATCCATCAATTTATTCTTTTTTGTCATTTATTTGCGATCATTCATTCTATTTTACATGCCAAACACAATTACCTTGGTCTTTGATACATTAATTTTCATTTTCATATTCCTTGTGGCATCTATCTAACATTTGCTGCAAATCATTTGAGTTCTCAGCCAACAACAAGATATCACTTGCATACAAAGTATTCTTATACCCACATCCATATCCAGCATATATCTAACGTGATCACAATATTTCTATGTATCATACTGAACAGGACAGGACAGACAGATGTAGATATAGACATTAAATAATGTTAACTCATAAAAAATTATTACTCACAAAATGTCTACATTTTAGGATAATAATTTAAAAGTAATATAGATAAAATAATATTTTTCAGTGAACTTGGCTTCTTGAAATATTATTACTTTTAGTCGATTCCATTTTGATGAATACTTTCTCTAAGACTTTGGTGGAATTAAAAAGCTATTTGATTTATCTCTGAATGAGCTTTTTGGCAATTTATTCACACATTTGTTACTCAGTTTATTTAGTTGAGATTCAGAATCTAAGGGTGTTTCTGAAGATCTATAGTAAGTGAAGGTTGTGGGAGAGTTAATTGTGGCTTCCAGGCCAATAGCCATTATTTACAGAAAATTGAACAAATCTGATGAAGATTGTATTAGTTATTTATATAATGTTAATAAGAATGGGCTTGAATGTCTTGTCTTTTTAGATCAGTTCAAGGTTGCTGGTGAAATAATTTTCCTGTGTTTTTAAAATGGCATAAATATAGCAACTCTTTTTGCTTTATGTTTGAAGGAGAAAATAGATAATATTTATGATGGGCTCATCTCCTTGCTATTGGAAATACAATTTATGAGTTGGTACATTAACTTTTATAATCTAGACTTGCATTATTGCCAAATTATTTTGGAGCAAAATCAACAAGTAATTGATATGATTGGATCAATCATTGGGAGTTAAAGAGACAGGTGATCTTCACGGCTCTACTTTAATATTTGGATTCTATTAAAAATTCAGAAAATTGTGATTTTTCAGGAATGGGGATTGATTAAAGGACTGGGAGGAGAAATCTATACCTGAAGTGGATAGTTTGCTATATTTTTTTTGCTCAATTTAATTATTTTATTTTCTGGACAAACGGGCAAAAGACTTTTGAACATTATGATCATTTTCTCCCAAGTCTGTTCTCTTAATAGACTTTTTAAAAGTTAATAATAATTTTGGGTTCATTTTATTCTGTTAATACCCCTCCATACATACTTAATTCTTTTTCTTCTCTGTGTTTTTTAAAAATCCATATTTCTGTTTTAAAATGGAAAAATAGCTTGATATCCTTGTTTATTTCTATATTAGAAAAGAGGAATGCAAGTATAGACAATGGCAAATATTAAAAAAGCCAACAAACCACAATTTAAAAATTAAAAGCCCATTTAAAATCACCACCATCTCCTCTTTGGAATCCTTTTTTCCTGTGCACACAAGCTATAAAACTGTAACAACAAGAAATATTGCAAACTTTTCAGGCAATAGTTCCACTTCTAAAATAATTTCATGAAAATAGGCTCAGAAAAATATCATCTGTTTTGTAACTTTAATTACCTGTATAGATACTGACAAAATAGCCCATTAAACTCAATGGCAATTATGTGATTCCCTATGTTTAAGTTTGCAGTTTGAATGTTGCATGCTGTGTGCTTGAGATATTTGCTTGTGCATCTCATGAAGAGGATTCGATAATCAATGCCACACTAAATGAGTTAATTGCCACAAGAGTTTTGTTCTTCTTCTGGTTTCTATTATTTAAGGAAAAACAAATGTTTGTTTATCTTTGTATAGTAGGCACTTTCTTCTAGTCTTTTGACAAAGTCCAAAAGTAAAACCAACAAACCCTTAAACATCTGTGTGACAAGATTACAAGCACTGCTAATTTGTTCAATTTATTATTTAATGTATTCCTTAGCAGCTAAAACCGGAAGAGGACAGAGTTTGTGGAAGTAAACCAGAAAAGCCATCCTTCAGAAATCAATGTTTTATATATCAAGCTTTTGGTTAATCCTGTTGGTTTTTCAGGGAAATAGATTAATTCCTTTCAGACTTGGCTACTTCAATCCAAATCCTGATCAACAGTTATTAAAAGTAAAACATCAGAAACAAAACAGGAATATGCATTTTCTAGAGATGCATTTAGTATTATATATAATTGTGGTTATATTATGTATAACGGTGGCTCAGTGGCTAAGACACTGAGCTTGTCAATCAGAAAGGTCAGCAGTTCAGCGGTTTAAATCCCTTGCACAGTGTAACAGAGTGAGCTCCTATTACTTGTCCTAGCTTCTGCCAACCTAGCAGTTCGAAAGCATGTAAAAATTTAAGTAGAAAAATAGGGACCACTTTGGTGGGAAGGTAGCAGTGTTCCATGCACCTTCGACATTTAGTCGTGCCGGCCACATGATAATGGAGCTGCCTTCAGACAGCACTGGGTCTTTGGCTTTGTAACAGAGATGAGCACTGCCCCCTAGACCAGAAACGACTAGCACATACAGGTAAAACTCGAAAAATTAGAATATCATGCAAAAGTTCATTTATTTCAGTAATGCAACTTAAAAGGTGAAACTAATATATGAGATGGACTCATTACATACAAAACAAGATAGTTCAAGCCGTGATTTGCCATAACTGTGATGATTATGGCTTACAGCTCATGAAAACCCCAAGTCCACAATCTCAGAAAATTAGAATATGACATGCAATCAATAAAACAAGGATTGTACATAGAACAATATCGGACCTCTGAAAAGTATAAGCATGCATATGTACTCACTACTTGGTTTGGGCCCCTTTTGCAGCAATTACTGCCTCAATGTGGCATGGCATGGAAGCTATCAGCCTGTGGCACTGCTGAGGTGTTATAGAAGACCAGGATGCTTCAATAGCAGCCTTCAGCTCTTCTGCATTGTTCGGTCTCATGTCTCTCATCTTTCTCTTGGCAATGCCCCATAGATTCTCTATGGGGTTCAGGTCAGGTGAGCTTGCTGGCCAATCAAGCACAGTAATCCCATGGTCATTGAACCAGGTTTTGGTGCTTTTGGCAGTGTGGGCAGGTGCCCAGTCCTGCTGGAAAATGAAGTCAGTATCCTCATAAAGCTCGTCTACGGAAGGAAGCATGAAGTGCTCCAAAATCTCCTGGCTGCATTGACTCTGAACTTAATGAAGCACAGTGGACCAACACCAGCAGATGACATGGCTCCCCAAATCAACACAGACTGTGGAAACTTCACACTGGACTTCAAGTATCTTGCAGTGTGTGCCTCTCCATTCTTCCTCCATACTCTGGGTCCTTGGTTTCCAAATGAGCTTCAAAAGTTGCTCTTATCAGAAAAGAGGACTTCGGACCACTGAGCAACAGACCAGGTCTGTTTTTCTTTAGCCCAGGTAAGACGCTTTTGATGATATTTGAAGCCCATGTCCAGGATCCGTCTGTGTGTGGTGGCTCTTGATGCACTGATTCCAGCCTCAGTCCACTCCTTGTGAAAGTCCCCAACACTTTTGAATGGCCTTTTCCTGACAATCCTCTCCAGGCTGCGGTCATCCCTGCTGCTTGTGCACCTTTTTCTTCCACACTTTTCCCTTCCACATAACTTTCTATTAATGTGCTTTGATACAGCACTTTGGGAACATCCAACTTCTTTTGCAATTACCTTTTGAGGCTTTCCTTCCTTATGGAGGGTGTTAATGATGGTTTTCTGTACAACTGTCAGGTCAGCAGTCTTTCCCATGATTGTCATTCCTACTGAACCAGACTGAGACCATTTAAAGGCCCAGGAACCCTTTGCACATGTTATGGCTTAATTAGCTGATTAGAGTGGGACACTTTGAGCCTAGAATATTGAACCTTTTCACAATATTCTAATTTTCTGAGATTGTGGATTTCATGAGCTGTAAGCCATAATCATCACAATTATGCAAATCACGGCTTGAACTATCTTGCTTTGCATGTAATGAGTCTATCTCATATATTAGTTTCACCTTTTAAGTTGTATTACTGAACTAAATGAACTTTTGCGATATTCTAAATTTTTTGAGGTTCACCTGTATGTGTGAGGGGAACCTTTACCTTTTAATTGTGTCTAATTTTTACATTACCCCAGTTCCTATTCCTAAATCTAAAACAAATTTACTCTATTTTACTGTTCCAGTAATGAAAAAGAAAAAGCTTAGCGGCTATTGTTTGCTTTTGTCTACTAACGTCTAATTTTGAGTTTTGGAACTTTATTTTGATTCTTCTCTTACATGCATTTAAAGTTTGCTGAGGTACTGAATTTTTACTGCTTAAAAAAATGACTTGTAAACTAATAAGCTGCGGTGGCACAGTGGTTAGAATGCAGTACTGCAGGCTACTTCTGCTGACTGCCAGTTGCCTGCAATTTGGCAGTTCAAATCTCACCAGGCTCAAAGTTCAGCCTTCCATCCTTCCGAGGTTGGTAAAATGAGGATCCAGATTGTTGGGAGCAATATGCTGACTCTGTAAACTGCTTAGAGAGGACTGTAAAAGCACTGTGGTGTGATATATAAGTCTATGTCCTATTGCTATTGCTATTGTTACCTACCTTCCTTCCTTCCTTCCTTCCTTCCTTCCTTCCTTCCTTCCTTCCTTCCTTCCATCCTTCCTTCCTTCCTTCCTTCCACCTATCTACCACCCTGCCTCCCTACTATTTTATATTTCTTCCAATAGGTACATTATTTACAATAGCAAAGAAGATATAACATGTAAGCTCTGTTTCAAAGGTTATGGGAAATCCCAACTTAGAGGATCCCAAACTTAGAATATCTTTCCATCCAAAATAACAAAAAGATCTTTAGCTTCACCTGATTAAGGAAATATTTTAAATTGCTACTGTAAAAATCAAACATCTCCTTGTGATCTGCTACATTGTCCTCTGGGCAATGCTTAATTTTGTACCTGGTATTTTGAATTTGGAAGAAGAAAAGAATAAACACTCTCCATAGGATCTATCTTACTACATAGAAAAAGCCCCTCAATCTAAAAAAGTCATTGTAAAATAATTAGAAAATTCTATTCTTCAATTAAAATGGATCCATTTGAGTAGGACAGAAAGTCACATAATGATGATATTTAGTGATCCAAGAAAAAATTTATGCACAGGTCACCTTGCTTACCAAATAGGAGTCATTGGTTTGCTCCTCAAATTTTGGTAGTAATGCCAAAGGGCAAAACAAAGCAGACACAACTAGCAAAGCAAATAGAATTCTGTAAAGTTAAATACTGGTCAGCCTTTTTAGGTACAGCTTTTTTCTAAGGTGGGTAAGCACAATTTTTTAAAATTATGTATTCACGTGGGCCAATATAATTTTGAAAAGTACAAAATTATTAGCTAACTAGCCAGGACAAATATGTTTTTCTGCAGAAAGAATATTCAGGTTTATTTTTGCATAGCTGGAGGTCTCAATAGGTCACAGCTAAGTCTGATGCTTGTAAAAGTTTCAAAGTTGGGTTTAATATGAGAGGTCAAATCATAACAGGTTTGCTTATAGTTATGTTACGCACACCCACATTGTGAGAGGAAAAATTATTGAAGTAGGGATTTCTTTTGTGCTTGAGTTTCTTCACTATAAATTTATGAAGATATTCATCAGTTTTCTTTCACTTACACTAAACAACCAATTGTGTGTTCTAATTTTCCCAGTTAGAGAAATCTTTGCAATGTCCAACAAAACCATGTCAGATTCACATTCTGAAGTAAAGTATTAGTTACATTTTTTCTTCCTCTTCCTTAGACTTTCCAAGAAAAAAGAAATTTATCACCAGAGAGTACCAATTTGCATAAACACTGCAAGAGCTAATTTGTAGATGCAAATTTAGAGATAATCAAAAGAGAGATTCAATATAACATTACACTATAGGGGACTGACTATTGATAGGGAACACTAGGATCCTTGCAGCTGCTGATTTTGGTGGTTGTTAAATCAGATGTGTAATGAAAAGTTCTCAAGATAGGGAGGAAAAGAAACCACAGAGAGTATTCCTCTGCAATGCAGGGACCAACACAACCATAACTGCAGTTACCTTGAATCGTACTAAGGAATAATCTCATCCCATCATTAATGAAAGAAAATAGTTTAATCTAGGGATGGGATTCAGTTTTTTTAACAACTGGTTCTGTGGGCGTGGCTTAGTTGGTGGGTATGGTTTGGTGGTCATGTGACTGGGTGGGCATGGCCAACTCGACATCACTCATGTCAAGGGGCGCTTCTCCTCACCTGGCCTCTCATGACAGTGGGGATGCTGCAATGGTCATAAGTGTGAAAAATTGTCATAAGTCACTTTTTCAGTGCTATTTTAACTTTGAATGGTCACTGAATGAACTGTTGTAAATCAAGAATTACCTGTACAAAAATACAAAAAGCTTCTTTGCTTGCAAAAAGCTGCCCTAAATCATTAGATTAAAAATATCTGCAAGCCCGAGTTACAAACCAGGCAGGGTGCCAGAGCACCTTGAGGAATGAAAATAGTTAAAATGCAATGATAACTATCAAGCAGCCAACTCTTGCTCATAAAGTGAAATCCTTTAGCAGAGAGGTCATTTAAGCTCTCCAGAAAAAGCACACCCAGGAAAAGCTCCATTTGAACTACTTAAAGCTGGTCTCATTCACCTCACAAGATATCCTAAGGAAATCATCCAGATTTAAGGAAAGGTCACATGGCCCCCAGAAAGGCAATAAAAAAAATCAGTGCCAAGTTTGCATCCTGCCTTTTGGAAGTATACCCCAAAAGGACAGTGCCAGATAGTACTAAAGCAGTAAGGAAGACCCTCTCCCCAGATAGAAAAAGAAACCATGAGGCAGGAAAAAATTCAAACACAATACAAATAATTAAATCACAACAGTAGCTGTTGCTTGTTGACGCTGAATAGGGAAAATTATCCCATCAGTAAATACAGGATTAAACTTCACCAAGCACAGAATTAACCTTCACCAAAAACCAGTTTTAGACCAAAACTCAGAAAGAGTATGTAAACTCACGTTTGAATGTCAATCTTTCTAGCTAGCCAAGAAACCTTGCTGAATGTCACTCATCTTGGTTCCTTGTCACTAAAATCTTTGCTTCATTATTCAATTTTTTTCAAAGTGCTGATTGTCCAGGGAACTATTTCCTCCCAACAGCAGTGTAAAAATCTTAAAACAACCCTTCCCCTTTAAGAGCTCCAAAAGCTCCAGAGACAGTAAGTCTAGGCTGTCTGCCAAGAATGTAATAAGGGTGGAAAAAACAAAAGGAGATTGCTTCTAACTACCAGTTCTCCAAACTGCTTAGAAAGTTAATAAGGCATTCTATAGTACCAGATAGAACTGGTAGAATCCCACCCCTGGCTTAATCCATCTCCCTTATTGTTTCTTTTGGAAAAATTGAGATTCAGATTGATGCTACTTAATCCACTGATTCACAGATTAGGACACCAGTAGAGTCTGCTTGTTTCATCACAATATTACTGTGACAATATAGAGTGCAACATCACACAATTTTTAGAAATATGAAAGGAGTCAACAATGTACTAACATACTGACTCTTTCTCCAGGTTAGATAAACTGCTGAAGAAAAACTTCTTCTCTACTGAGTTTATTCTCAGTGATTACAGCAAACTCTCTTTCCCACTTGATTTTTTCCATCCTCTTTCAGAGTTGTAAGCTTAACATATCTGTTACTATATGTTTTTAGTGTTAAAAAGTAAGTCATTTGTTTTTCAAAAGCACAATGGATTTCTGAGTGTTTTACTCTAGTGTTTTCTCTGATGACAAAAGAGATATGATTTGCAGGCAAGAAACTTGACTAATATTATTTATAAGCAAACAATTGTTTATTTTTCTTTTGAACTGCAAGCAGTTGTTTAGATAACTGATGGGAAAAGCAAGTATATTTTCACCCCAACTGTTTAGATTTCTACCTGAGCTGAAATCACCAGCAATTTTTATAATGCATTATGTGCTTCCCAATGTAATCTCCCAGCTTCTGGCTTTCACTGAGGATTTGGAATCAAATCACTTTAAAGGATGGGAAAGAGGAAAACACATTTAAGTGTGCATGCCATTCTGAACATCCCATTTGACAATCAGAGAGCTAAAAGAAAATTACATTAAGAAGAATGGAAATAAGCGTTCCTCAATATATTTTCATATTCATTGGCGTGAACAATACATTATATCTCCTTAAAGTTCTGTGGTAACTGAAGAACAACATAGGTAAAGAATAATTGAGAAGACTCTAGGAATTGTGGGCAAAACAGTTGCCATGCCCTCTGCTATTCTTGAAAACATCAGACATGACCACTGATTATAAACTTTTAGCAAGCCAGGGATATAAAATCTGCTGTAACCTGCATCTTCCATAATCTACATTCAGTGGGCATAGGGTAATGTAGTCATCTATAGTATTGGGCTACAGGAAATTCTCAAAAACTGTTTAAGTTTAGGAGAGTAGCAAATAGCATTCTAGTAACACTACTTTAGATGCTATCCAATCTACTAAATAGGGCAGAACACAATAATTTCCATACTGAAATAAGACAGGTTTGCTAATTTCAAGCTTAATTATTCCCTTGAGAAAACTATTTTAGAGTAAAGATAGCAATTGACTCCCAGTTCATATATCTGAAGCATTTAAATAGGAAGCATAAATCACCAGCAAACCCTTTGCCCATGTATCATTTTTTCCCCTGAAATATTCCTAAATTTCTTCTGGCATTCCTCCCTCACATAATTAAAACTCATATGAAGAATGAGGACTTTTGCACACAAAACTTTCATTGCATTTCCCCCCTTTTCTTTCTTTCAAGAGATACACATTTCCTGAAGGATAATTTGTTTAGGGACAAGATGGTAGATGAGGAAGAAGCAAGAATGAAGACAGCAGAGCTTTAGGAGTGGGGCCTTTTTCTCTTCTCTTCTCTTCTCTTCTCTTCTCTTCTCTTCTCTCCTCTCCTCTCCTCTCCCCTCCCCTTCATTTCTTTTCAACAGTATTTATTATCAATTTGTTAGATTATTTTTGATACAATATCATTTTGTTAGCATATGCAGCCTTTCCATCAGAATTTCAAGGCACCATACAAGTTGCTCTCTCCTCTGATTATGATCCATCACTACATTTGAAAGCAGATGAAGTGCTGAAGGAAATAATTAAACTGAAAGTTATATGAGCCCTCAATCACAGGGTGACACATGTGCTGCATAATCTGGAGATTAAATTAATGAGTTAGACAGTTGATTCTTGTGAGAATTAACACTCTGCATGTTCTTAGTCATTGAAAAGAAAAGAAAGCAATGAAATGAATAGGACATTCCAACTCAGTCCTGTTTTCCTTCACGTGGTAAAAGAGACTATATCCACATTAGGTAATTCTGGTATTAATAACAATCATCATATGAGCAAGATACACAAGAAGGCATTATTTTTACCAATTTATTCAAGAAAAATATTAATCTGGTGTTTTGTATTAGAAGTTTAGGGTCATAGATAATGCATAAGACCTTGAAATTCAGTTTACTTAAACTATGATGGTCATATAAAATGTGGGTTTGCCTAATAAAAGACCTTCAACAAACTATAAATGTAGTTCTTAAAATTCAACATAACCACCCCTAAAAATTCCTTTATTTATGAAAGGCTGAACTGTAAGTTAATTGTTCAGAAAACCCAAATCTGAAAGATCAATGGGAAAATGTGCTCATTAGACATAATCCAATCATTTAGAAAATGGGCTTGAAAACAATATTGACTTTTCTCCTTGCCTGAATCAATAAAGCCTCTGAAGAAGGGTTATTTTCAAGATTTTATTGAAAATAATGGCTTCATTGTGTGGGTACTTTTAGATGAAACATTTCTATGCAACACATTATTCATTAGGGCTATATTTTTTTAAAAAAATTCAAGGCTCAAAAGAGAATTGATGTTGAGTTTGATTGCAATGATTATCTACTAGGTCCAAAAGCAAGATCCTCACATTTAGCTTTGTGATCACAAAGGATCTCAATTGTGATCACAATTATAACAGTCACTTTAAAAACTGGATGCAGAAGACAACAAGCATATGGGAAAACTATGATTACTGTAGTTATCTTAATAGATGTGGAATTACAAGTTTATCCCCTTTGACTATGTCAGTTTTTGCATGCATAAATCTATGGTAGGGGAGAAACTTTATAAAAGGAATTTCTTTTTAAAGATTGAATTTCAGAATGTTCTATTTAATCTGCTTATTGAAGTTTGTCATTTATGGTGAAGGTGAAGCAGAGAAGAAAGAAAATTATCACAGAGGACAAACTAAATGCTCAAAATTCTGTAGCATTGACTCTTTACCTTCAGTATAACAAGGCCTAAGGCTTAGGGAGCAGGGTTTAGCTAATTTTTCTCTTCCCAGACAAATCGTGCACTGTGAAGTTTTATCATAATGAATATTAAAATAGCTTGAGTTGCTACTTTTATAAGAGGCCCATATAAAAAGATCTCAGGGGTTGAATACAATTTTAAGGGAGAAGAGGTGGTATTACAAAGAACATATGGGTAAAGTGGATTGATCTCCAGGCCCCTTTCCCTAAACTATTTATTAAAGCTAACAATACATCTTTCATGAAAATTGACATAGGAAGCTTGAAACGTCATTATTTTGAAAAATGTTCTGAATTCCACTGGAACTCTCTTTTCTTGTATTGCCCGAGTAGCACAGCCTCATTGTTTTTTTTTAAATCAGAATGTCATTTCATATTATTGCCATAGCTACAATGAAAACTTGAAGATTCTGGCGCTGAACTGAAAATAGCAGGCTAGCTACATGGCTAGGATTCATTCATATGCAAAGCTCTGTGCTCAAATACAATATATTCAAAGGACAATTACAAGTTTGATCTTTGAAATCATGACCTTCTGACACGTTTCTATTTACTTCTTTTCTGAAGTTATAAAGAAAAATGAATGAAATCAGTAGTAAATACCATACATATACATATACATACATACATACATACATACATACATACATACATATACATATACATACATACATACTACATATTTATTTATTTTTTATTTTATTTTAATTACATTTATATGCCGAGACTCAGGGCGGCTTACAATTTTTGGGATGCAACCCAGTGTGCTCAGCAATAGCCTTCATTCCATTGTATATGCCTGCTTATTACTAAGCGGCATTTTTACAAGGTCAGCTAATTGCCCCCAACAATCTTGGGTCCTCAATTTACCTACCCCGAGAGGATGGAAGGCTGAGTCAACCTTGAGCCTGGTGGGATTCGAGCCTACAGCAGTTGTAGGCAGCTGGATCTTAAGTGCAGGCAATTAACAGCCTGAGCCACCATACATACATACATATACATACATACATACATATATATATATATATATATGGTATTCAGCTTTGTTCAGGTATTTTCCCACGTCATTATAGTTGTGCTTTTAAAGTTGTTGTGATGTTTCAGCAGAATCTCATCTGCCATCATCAGGCTTGTGTATTGGGTTTGTCTGCATGTCAGGCTTTCACAGCCGTTTCTGTTTTAAATTTGGTGCTAGCCTCATGTTTTGTTAGAATGGTTTTTTCTTCATCCTGATTGGTTGGGAGTCTTGGTCTGTGTTTTTTAGTCTTGGAGTTTGCTGTGTTCTGCTTGATTGGTGTTTCTAATATCTTCTGTCTGTTTTGCAGCATTTTTTTTGTCTTGATTAGCTGGCAACATTGTGTTTCATGTATTAGGGGCTTTTAGTGGCTTGGCTTCGGGTGAATGGCCGGCTATCATTTATTAGGAAGTTAGGTTTCATCTGGGTGGCTGGCTGGGGTGTGTTTGGGCTGGAGGTATCAGGTGGGGTCTGTTTGTGCCCAGGTGTTTGTTTGGCTTGTGGTGTGGAGATTTTTTTGTTTGTGAGTGCAGGCTTCCAGATAATTGACAGTCTGATGGAGTCATCTCTTCTATTCATGCTTTCAGGTCATTTTTCAATCTCTATGGCTTCTCTGATAATTCTGTAGCTGGGGTTTTCTATAGTGGCTAGGGTTTTGGTGCCACTGAAGTCGATGCTATGACCTGTGGCTTTCATGTGTTGGACTAGTGAGGAAGTGTGCTCCAGCTTTTTTACTGCATTTTTGTGTTCATCCACCTCATGCTACTAAGAATATGGACTAGTCATGAAATTTATTATTTCCTCTACTGGAGTATCACATGGATTCTTCTGATGGAATTCCAATGTAGATAAATGATAGTAATGATTTATAAAATAAAACTTCATAGCAAAGTTCTTAGAAAATGCAGGTTTTTTAAAAAAATCCTTGACATGGAACCTTTGTAAAAAGTCAGGCACATGGCTTGTACCCTCTGTGCAAAACATTGAATGATGGTTTTCTATCATCCCCATTAAGATATTTTCATAATGTAAAGTGGTGAACTGAATGCTGTTTAGATACCTGGGACTTCAACTTTCATTAAACCAGATCCAGCATGGAGGAAAAGAAAAATAAGTCAGCATATTATGGAAGAAGTCCAACATACCTGGGCAACACCAGATTTTGGAATACAGTTGTAGAAAGCCTCTACCAGTTATAGCAGACAATATTGGATGGCATGAGATATTATAAAACAGTTTCATATATATGAGAAGGGAATTCTCATATACAAATACAAAATTAAAATAACCCTGTTTTATGTTTCATCTTAACCACAAATCCAGATATCTATTAATTCCAACTAGATTATAAGAAATGAAGTATTTTTGTAAGAATTAGTGCTAAATTTAAAAGAAATGGAAGTGATTTGCAAATTCAGTGATCTCTAAAATGATATAGACTTGGGTACAAATATAATCAGATATGTTTACATATTTTCTACACAACACATCTAAGTTGCATTTTATTTTCAAATATGCTTGGACATGTGATCCCTTGTATCCAATTTTTATTGAGTGGTGATTAATTAATTAAATTAAATTTTGTGTTTTGCTCCTGAGGATGCCATTTTCAACATCTGATGTTAGTTAATGAAAAATTGGCTTCTGGCATCCCCACAAGAATTACAGATAGTCCTCAACTTGCAAAAATTCATTTAGTGAACATTCAAAGTTAGAATGGCACTGAAAAAATTGACTTATGACCATTTTTCACACTTATGACCATTGTAGCTTCCCCATGGTCTTGTGATAAAAATTCAGACACTTTGCAACTGACTCATTTTTATGATGGTTGCAGTGTTCTGGGGTGATGTGATCATCTTTTGCAACCTTCTTATAAACAAAGTCAATGGGAAAGCCAGGTTCACTTAACAACTGTGTTACTAATTTAACACCTGCAGTGATTCACTTAACAATTATGCAATGGTGGAATTCAAATATTTTTACTATTGGTTCTGTGGGCATGGCTTGGTGGGCATGGCATGGCTTGGTGGGAGTGGCTTACTGTAAAATTCCCATTCCTTCCCCATCCCACTAACCTGATTTCCAGCTCCATTCTCCTGTGCAGGGCAAGAAAAGAAGACTCAGCTGATCAGCTGAGACTCAGGAGCCAAAGATGGGGGTGGGACCAGTGAGGTGTGGTATTTACCTGTTCTCTGAACTACTCAAAATTTCTGATACCAGTTATCCAGAACTGGTCAGAATCTGCTGAATACCACCTCTGCAACTATGGCCAGAAAGGACATAACATGCAGCAAAACTCAAAAATTTTTCAGAAATTTTGGGCTCAATTGTGGTCGTAGGTCTGTATTTCATAAAAAACCAAATACTCAATTCTGAAAGGATTCTAAGCATTACATTGTAAGATACAAATGTAGGTTTTTAAGGAACAATATCTACTATATGTCAATGTGCTAAAAGGTAAGCATCCCAAGGCACTAGGAACACATTTCTACTGGCTAATAGCAAGATACTTGTTCAAGATTTTGTCAAAGTGATGAAATGGGCATTGTGATGTCACAGCACATAAATGTGGGCCCTGTACACCTCTTGCATACTTGCATTGAAAGTCATCACACAAGATCAAAAGAGGCAGAGTTGGCATTGGAACACTGCAGTACGCATCCCACCATTACCACCTCCAAACAACTGTGCACCTGTTTTTTTTCAGTCCTGCCAATGCAATTTCCATTAAGAGACTGTAGATCAGTCAGGCATTCACAAATATGATTTCTGTCTTGCCATATGTAGAATACCTATGTTATTCAGTCAGCATTTTTGTGGTAAATTTACAATAAGACATGGCATTTCAGTGTTGTGATTTTTATATAATAAGCCAATTTACCATAGTTTATAAATTGTAAATTTACAAAAGATGTAATGCTTGCTAGACTCAAATTGTTTTGTTACTGCTAATTAAAGTGAGTGAAACTTGATTAGTCATATGGGTTAAGTAAAGATAGCAATTTGGATGTTAGTTATTCAGTATCATATAGAACTTTTGAATATGGTATGTAAGAAGGAAGTATCTTTGACTGGAATAAATTTTACAAGCTGAAGTCTTTTAACAGACTTTCTTAGTCTGTTGGTGAAAATTCTTAGAGTGGTCTTGGAGGGCCACAGAAGGGAATTAAGTTACAAAGAACATACCTTTATTAAATGTCTTATTTAGACACTTATAGTACCTTATTCGGCAGATAGTTATGAGATCTTTGCAGGAAAGTTGAAAAATCAAAGTCCTGCTGATTACAGCCTAAGAATAAGGATGTGATTTTAAGGAGATATTTCTGCCCATCTTTTCCTCCTGTGCTGGACATTCTTCTTATTAATTTCCCTCCTTACAAGAAATTGGGTTGAAATAATTCAGACTGTTCAAAGCCTAGTCTAAATCCTTTCACCAGTTGAAGATAAGAAAGATAGTTAGGGGTTTGCAGGCTAAACCATATGACAAAACATGAGAGAACTAGGTATGTCTCATCTAATGAACAGAAGGAATAGGGTTGATTTGTTAGCAGTCTTCTAATACTTGAGGGGCTGTCACAGACAAGAGATGGTCCACCTATTCGCCAAACATCTGAAGCAACGGACAAGAAGCAATGGATAGAAATTAATCAAGAAGAGAACCAATGTAGAAGTAGAAATTTCCTAATAGTGAGAACAATTAGTGAAATGGCTTACTCCCTCACTAGTGGTTTTCATGAAGAGACTGAACAGCTATTTGTCTGGAATGGTATTGGATTTCCTGTTTGAATAGAGGGTTGGGCTAGAACACTTTCAAGGTCACCTCCAATCCTATTATTCTATGTTTTATATTCATATGGATTTGTGGACATTCACTGTCCATTGTAACCCTTTTATTCCTTTCTTCATATCTGAGTTAGTGCCCTTGGCAAAGTCATTCTCAAAAACGTGCAGTGAGGATCAGAAGATTGCCTCTCCCCCACATTAACTGTTTCCCATCAAACTTAAAACTTGTGCTTATACCTTTCAGGGATTGTAGTCTAAATAAGAAATTAATTAAATGTTTTAATTATGTAGGTATGTATATCTCTGCTACTCTAGAAAACTCTAACAAGGCAGTCAGAGAATTTGATATATATTTGAATAATTTGTAACAAATCAGATTATATCTGAAATTAATTCTGTATAAATATGTGGGAAGATTTATTAAAATATACATAAGATTTCTTCCCAAACATTAAATGGCAAGACCTAAAAATATAGAAGAAGCTTGCTCAGCTAATGGGAATGAAAAACAGATGCTAGATATCAACAGAAGGTTATGTGAGCTGTTCAGACATGGATGACTTTTTACTATCCTTTTGCATTGACTAAGTTGACACATATGTATACTGAAAAAAGGACTTCAAATGAGCAATTTACTCTACTTCAATATACTTGTGCTGTGCTAAAGTATTGTAAAGTGCCATAAATGAATGTGAGAGTTTGACCTATTGATTTATGTACATTAATCAGGAAACCAGTTAAATTCATTTGATTTTGCTCCTATATTCCCTTGAGTGAAACTCTTTTCACTGCATGTTTTTCCTGTGTAAAGCTAGAGAAAAGCAATTTTCTGGGCTCCATCTGCTTTGAAGAATACTCTCCCAAGCAGCTTGGGATGAAACACTGAGGGCTGCACAAAGAAGAAGGATTTGCCCCCACAATTCCTGTCCCAGCAGGGACTTGTGCTGGACTGGAGTCTTTTCTATTTGCAAAAAGCAATGAAGGATTCAGATCACAAGACACTATGACCTTCCCCTTCATTTGTACTACAGAAAATGCATGTGGTGCAATCTTCTACAGCAAGCATAAAAGAACTGTCCTGTGTATCCACAATGGTCTAATTAACTCCTTCTTGTTAAGATATATACAGATGCCAATTGTGGTTCAGATCAGGAAATATTGGTGGCTAAGATGAGAGTCAAATTATGCAACATCAAAAAAACACAGTGCTACCAAAGTAGTTTGACAGCACCAAATCTCCACTTACACAATTGAGGTGAAAAATAAGTTTGAATTGCTGGACACTGTTGACTGCCCACCACATTCAATTCAATTGTTCAAATAATAGTTGAACACATACCATACATGAAGCCAGAGTAAAAGTGCAAGTAACTCACAGATGTAATCGTCAGAATAGCTGAGGGAAGAAAAGCAGCCAAAGCAGCAAATGGCAGGAAGCAAGGAAATTATCATAGAGTTCCAGAGACCAGCAGGGGAAAAACAACAAAATTTACTAGGACTAGTATTGAAAGCATCTAGAAAAAGACTGCATAAAGGCCACAATAGGTATGCATTTGTGCAAATTAAAAGGATTCAAAACATTTACTGGTCATAAACAAGCAAGGGAAAGAACTGTCTGACCAACAATGTATCAAGAACATTCTATAGCTGAAAAGGTAACTATTGTTTCAATTATGGCACCATTATCCTCAAACACAAATTTCTTTAAATTGCCTTAAATTTGTACAACACTGTCTGATGCCAACAATCAAAGGGAAGTATCAAATGTTTAAGCTATCTTCAGAAGGAGTCATGTCACTTGTGACCATATTGCAAACCTAGGCTAGTTCATGGAAATTTCTCAAGAATATCAAAAGAGCATTTACATCTGCTTTATTGAATACAAGAAAACTTTTGTCCTTCATAACAAGCTGTGAAGAGCCCTAGAAAATCCGAGGCTGCCAACACATCTGGTCAATTTAGTGTACGTTGTACTAAATTATTAAACAATAGGAACCCATTGTGTGAATATCATATAGAAACTTTGATTAGAAGAGTTATACTTCAGTTTTCCTAAGGATAGGGAGACTGAGAAGCACCATTACAATAGTGAATGTCAAACTAAAGACATTTTTTTTTGCATTTGCTCTCTTAGCCATTGAAACAAAAATGTTTGGGTGTGAAAACAGCTCAATGTTTCTTAGTTTGCTGTAGTTCTTAATTTAGGGAGAAAACCTTAGTATGTTATATGTTGGAACTGAGTGAAACTATAGGACAACTGAAACCATTCCCTGCATTTCACTTTGTACTGTTCAATATTGTAGTTTAAAAGTATTTCTATTCTTCTGAATATTGGAACTAATGATGTAATTTTTTTCTCAATTATTGAGCATGGAAGACTATTGAGCACTAAAGTAGAATGAAGATTTGTGAAGATATTTGCATAGCATAATCAGTTTGGAATAAACCACATATCTTCTTAGTTACTGTGAGAAATTAGTTTATTTGATAAACAGTCTTAAGTTTCTTTTATTCAGTAATATTTTAAAGTAAACACTTTTATTTTAACAAATCTTAAGCACTCATTTTCTATGCTGAAAGAAGCATAGCAAGCACAAAATGAAAAATTGATTTTAAGTCTATTTCTATCTTTAGAGTTATATTTTCTTAAATAACTTTATTTTCAAGTTATGTCTGCTGGACAGATAATTTCACAGCTAAACTCTTTATAGTATATTATGCCATGGTAAATTGCACTGGAAGGGATGTTGTAATTTCTTATTAAACTAGGCATTTTGCAAGGAAGTATATATGTTCTGGGCTGAATGACAGCTTTGGTTCTGCAGCTATTGCTGTACATTTAGTCATTATTTTTTAGGAGTGAATCATATGGAAGAAAAACTGGCATTGTGTTCCTTTCAGCAAGTTTGTGTTGCTTTTAATTTTGCTAAAATGGAATAGAGCAGAGGATCTAGCTAATATAACAAAAGGTTATATTACCATTTTTAATCAGCCTGGTTATCTCCACATAAGATTGGAAAGAGAGTCTGCCAATCATTGTTAATTGTCTTACAATTATATGGAGTATATAGGATATAGGGAGCAATGGTCTGGTTCTGTATAAGTCAGCTCCTTTTGTTCTTATGATCTTACCTGGTAAAGCAATACCTGCAGCTAGAAGATCTGAAACATAGAAATCCTGAAACATAGCATGGTCTTACTTTGGCATATAAGAATTGATCCTTTTGGCTGCTCTGGAAGGAAAATCGAGCATGGTCCTATGTTCACAATGTTTATTATGGATGAAGGCAAACACATTCTGGTGACAAAGTTCCCTGAGAATGGGCTCCAGCACGGGACTGAAATCTCAAATAACTAAATGTCTGGTCCCAGTGACCAACCCAGATTGGATCCTCCAATGTTTATTCTTCTGTAACTATGGACAGTTCGAGTCTCTGGGTTCTTTAGTCCTCATTCTATACAGCTATTTGAAACAGTTTGTTCTCCCCACCCTTTATGAAGCCAGTAGTTGAACAGATCAATCACATATTTGTCAGATAATAGTCTTTTCATTTCATATAAGATTGTCATGTTTTATGCTGCAGGGTATGCAATTGGAACTTACCATTGTTAAGTGTGTCAAGCAGGTAAAGATCATATTCTGATATTATTATTTTATTTATTTTATTTTATTTATTTGAACTTATATGCCGCCCCATCTCCGAAGACTCGGGGGGCTCATAACTAAAACATGAGACAATAAATACTTAAAAAACAATTAAATTAAATTATAAGTCCAAATATAAGCACTATAAAACCCTTAAAAATTATATAGGTACACTTATTTCTTTTTTCATTTTTACTTTTGTTGCTTTCCATACATTATTATGTGTAGAATAGTGTAGACTATATTATAGTATGTATACATCAGTATTTCTTATCCTTAGCAACCTGAAGAAGTGCAGACATCAACTTCCAGAATTCCCAAGCCCATGCAATTTTAATATTAACTATAATTTTACTATTTATTTATTTATTTATTTATTTATTTATTTATTTATTTATTTATTTATTTATTTTTTGCTATGCCCCATCTCCGAAGACTCGGGGTGGCTCACAACTAAAAACAATGACAATAAATAATTAAAAAGAGATTAAACCAATTCACAAGCCCAAAAAGTTACAAAACTAAAATTTACAATGATTAAAATAATTTAAAAACCCATCCCCCCCAGGGAAGGGTCACAGCCCGGATTGGTCGAACAACCAGGTCTTCAGATCATGGCGAAAGGTGCGGAGGTCAGGGGCCAGGTGGAGCCCCAGGGGGAGTTGGTTCCAGAGGTCAGGGGCTGCGACAGAATAGGCTCGTCACTGGGGGACCGCCAGCCGGCATTGGCCTCCTGCCTGTGTGCTCGCACAGGGCGGTTGGCACTCGATATCAGCAGGAGTCGCTCCCTTAAATATTGAGGACCCATGTCATGAAGGACTTTGTATGTTAAAACTAAAACCTTGAATCTCACCAGGAGTCGCAACCCATGCAACCAACCAAGTGCAGGCAACGCAGGCGTGCAGGAGGGGTAATATGGGAGAATCAGGAGACTCCCATCACCACCCGCACTGCCGCATTTTGCACCAGCTGCAATCTCCGGATGGTATGCAAGGGCAGCCCTAAATAGAGAGTGTTGCAGTAGCCGAGTCTAGAGGTGACAAGGGCGAGAGTGACTGTGCGCAGGGCATCTCGGTCCAGAAATGGGCGGAGCTGATGAACAAGGCGGAGCTGGGCAAAGGCCCCCTGGCAACGGCCCCCATGTGCTCCTCCAACCGGAGCCGTACATCCAGGAGGACCCCCAGATTCCACGCCCTATCAACAGGGGGCAACACCTCTCCCCCTATGGCCAAAGATGGATATTCCTGACTGGGCCGAGATGCCAGTATGCACAACCACTCAGTCTTGGCCGGGTTGAGTCAAAGCATGTTCCCGCTCATCCAAATCCGTACTGCATCCAAACACCGGGTCATCAGGGAGAGGGAATCACTGTTCTGGTTCAGGGTGGAGATGTACAGCTGGGTGTCATCCGCGTGCTGATGGAATCTCACCCCAAAACCACGGATGATCTCACCCAGCGGCTTCATGTAGATGTTAAATAAAAGAGGGGAGAGGACCGACTCCTGAGGGACCCCACAAGAGAGCTCCCTCAGGGTCGACCTCTGTCCCCCTGCCAACACTGATTGTGACCACCCCAAGAGGTAGGAGGTGAACCACTGAAGGACAGTGCCCCCCACTGCCTCCCAACCCCCTGAGGCGTCGCAAAAGGATACCATGGTCGATGGTATTGAAAGCCGCTGAGAGGTCTAATAGGACCAGGACAGAGGAAAAACCCCTGTCCCGCGCCCTCCAGAGATCATCCATCAGCGCTACCAATGACGTCTCTGTGCTGAAAACAGGTCGGAAGGCCGATTGGTATCGATCCAGGTAGTCCGCTTCATCCAGGAAGAGTGGAAACTGCCGAGCCACCACACTCTCAACAACCTTTGCCAAAAAGCGAAGGTTGGAGACTGGACGAAAGTTGTCTAACATGGTCGGGTCCAGGGCAGGCTTCTTCAGGAGCGGTCTCACCACCGCCTCCTTCAAGGGGGAGGGAAAAACATCCTCTCTTAACGAAGTGTTGACAACTGCCCGGAGCCAACCGCAGGTGGCCTCCCTGGAGGCATAAGCCAACCAAGAAGGGCACGGGTCCAACAAACATGTGGTGGAACTCAGACACCATGTAGTCCTGTTCACTTCATCCTCGGAAACAGGATCCCTGATCACACTGGCCAGACTGCTTGTATCCTGTTCCTCAGACCACTGCAAATCGGAGGACAATCTGCTCCGAATCTGGGCAATCTTATCCGACAGATATTGACCAAATTCCTCAGCCCTTCCCGCAGTGGGTCCATCCCCTCCCCCATACGAAGGAGAGAGCGGGTGGCCCGAAACAGGGTGGCTGGGCGGTTATCTGCGAACGCTATGAGGGCAGAGAGATAAGACCTTCTTGCCACTCTCATAGCTACCAGGTAAGTCCTAATATGGGCTCTTAGCTGGGCTCGATCGGATTGGGAGCGGATGGACCTCCACCTGCTCTCTAAACCCCTCCAACAACGCTTCATCTCCCAGAGCTCCTCGGTATACCAAGGAGCCATCCGGGATCCACGGCATGTGAGGGGACACATGGGGACAACCCTGTCGAGGGCATCCGATGCAGCCTGTTGCCAAGCAGTCGCCAGATCCTTGGCAGAGCTGTGGGCAAGGGAAGAGGGAAAAAAACCCCAGTTCTGCCTGGAACCTCTCAGGGTCCATCAGGCATCTGGGGCAGAACTATCTAAGTGTCTCCTCATCCCAGCAGTGGGGGAGGCCTGTTGGAAGACCAGCCGTAGGAGATAGTGATCAGACCATGGAACGGGCAATGCCATAAAAGTGGCTTGCCCTCTGTCACTATGCCACTGTTTAGAGACAAAAACTAGGTCAAGAGTGTTTCCCCCCTCGTGAGTCGGGCCTTGAATCAGTTGGGTCAGGCCCATGGCTTCCATAGAAGCCATGAATTCCTGGGCCAAACCCGATGCTCCCCTCAGGGAGGGCAGATTGAAGTCCCCCAGGACTATAAGGCCCGGGAACTCCACCGCCACCCCCGAGAGGACATCGAGAAGCCCAGGCAGGGCCACTGTCACACAGCTGGGGGAAAGGTATGCGAGCAGCAAGCCCACCTGACCATTAGGCCCCCACCTCAGGAGGAGGGTCTCACTCCCGCCTATCTCTGGAACCGTGACCTCCCTTGGAAACATGGTCTCCCGGATAACCACAGCCACCCCACCACCCCTTCCCTGGGCCTGTGGCTGGTGCAAAACCCAGAAACCTGGAGGGCACAGATCAACCAAAGGGACACCTCCCTCCGGGCCCATTTATAGTGATTGTATAGTATGGGGATAGTAATTCTATTTTAAAAATTTTTTCCATAATTTATAGACTGAATAGTTCATACTAGAATGTTTGTAAACTTTTGTTGCAATATAAGGCCTCCTAGTAAACACCTCCTGCTGTATTTATTGACACAATCAAGTAAATTGAATTCAACCAAATTAGTTGTGTCAAATTAGTTTCACAACAAATCCAATGATGTATCAAAGGGCTAAATTAGGTAAATTGCCAAATAAATAATGTTTGTTTATATATGTAGATCATGAATGATAGCAGGCCGAAACAGGAATGTTGATAATGTGCAAAACAGATTCCTGATGTCTTGATGGAAATGAACCGCTCTCCATATATTTAAAAAGTCTGTGTACATTCAGCTCACCCTCTCTCTCCCTCTCTCTCCCTCTCTTTCTCTCTGTGTCTGTGTGAAACAGAAAGAGGGGATATATGAACATGTGATTTTCATCAGGTAGTATGGGCAAAATACCTAAATTGGTTCATTGACATATCCTCTATGTAGGATTTGCATTAATCATAGTTCATTTGATTGCTTATTTTAGTGAATGGAAAAATATCAAGTGCAGAGAGGGGAAAAATCCCACTGAAATGTAATGTAAAGCATTAGGAAAGTATCTTCACAAAAGTACTCAAAATCACTTTAGCAATTTTAATTCTTTTTAAAGTTTTCTAAACATTCCATTGGAAAATGGGCCTTGGTGGCTCAGGCTGTTAAATGCCTGTATTTAAGTTCCAGCTGCCTACAATTACTGTAGGCTCGAATCCCACCAGGCTCAAGGTTGACTCAGCCTTCCATCCTTTCGGGGTAGGTAAATTGAGGACCCAAGATTGTTGGGGGCAATAAGCTGACTTTGTAAAAATGCCACTTAGTAATAAGCAGTCATATACAATGGAAGGAAGGCTATTGCTGAGCACACTGGGTTGTATTCCCCCCCAAAATTGTAAGCCTCCCTGAGTCTTGGAGAAGGGCGGCATATAAATGTAATTTAAAAAAAAGTCTGGATTTTCATGTATAAATTTGCAAACAAACTATTCAAGGATTTTGCTTGGAATACCAATATTGTCTGCCTTCTAAAACAGATACAATGTGGTTTTTAAAATACTTTTTACTCCAGTACTTATGCCAATAACATATTTGCTTTGATAAAACAGTCTTGAATTTGTGAGTCTCTCTTACATTTGCTTAGACAAACGCAATGAAGACATTTAGAGAGTAATAGTGCATTATCATTCCTACTCATTACAGATAATGGAAACTTGTTTATGCTAAAATGATGCTGGATGAGAGCTTAACTAGACAAAATATGCACTTCATGAAGAAAAGCAGCTTAGAGAGGCTGGGGTTAGCAAAGAAACAGTTGTTCTCCCGTCGTCCCCCCTCCAATAGCTGCCCCAAGTTTTAGCACTTAAATATATCTCAAGCTGTTGCCTCTTTTGTCAGCTGAAAAAGAGGGCAACATAGTAGAATAATCACAAAACATAGCAGATTATGACCCAAATTGTTTAACAAGGGTCAGGGAGATAAAGTAATACACTAAGTCTTAACTTTAGTCAGTGGTGGGATTCAAATTTTTTTACTACTGGTTCTGTGGGCATGGCTTGGTGGGCGTGGCAGGGGAAGGATACTGTAAAAGTATTTGCTGGTACTCTGAACTACTCAAAATTTCTGCTACCAGTTCTCCAGAATTGGTCATAACCTGCTGATTACCTCTTTTTTTTAATTACATTTATATGCCGCCAAAGACTCAGGGCGGCTTACAATTTTTGGGATACAACCCAATGTGCTCAGCAATAGCCTTCATTCCATTGTATATGCCTGCTTATTACTAAGCGGCATTTTTACAAAGTCAGCTTATTGCCCCCAACAATCTTGGGTCCTCAATTTACCTACCCTGAGAGGATGGCTGAGTCAACCTTGAGCCTGGTGGGATTCAAGCCTGCAATAATTGCAGGCAGCTCGAACTTAAGTGCTAGCATCTAGCAGCCTGTACCACCAAGGCTCTTGGCTTTAGTTTACTGCAAGAGTCCTGAGAGTGAAGGAAGGGAGTGAAAAATTCTCTGAAAAAAGGCAGGGGGTGGGATTAGAGAGACAAAACGAACAAACCAATGGAAGTAGAAGAGATAGTGTGAAGTAAAAATGAGAATGACAAAAAAAGGCAAAGAATTGATATAAAAATTTCACTTTGGACCTTTGTGAAGGTCTACTTGGGGGAGGGAAAGGCACCCTGAGTTAGGCATTTTCTGTTATGTATGCAGGTTTAAAGTCATTGGTTTAGTTTGAACTGTTCTTGTAAAATGTAAGAAATGATTGGTTTAAAAAGTGCGGGAAAACCCTGCACTCTGATTGGCTGGCAACTGCGGCTGCTGGCTATAAGTAGCAGCCGCAGCCCAGCCAAAGTGGGTTCTTTCTGAGCTGTAGTCACTAATAAACAAAGAGCTTGAAGCATTCCGCGTCTGTCTCTTCATGCAAACTTAACATTTTCCACAGATTTTTCTTCTTCTTAAACCCACCTAGAAGTCCTAGAAGTTTCTTGAAAACATTCAGAGAAGGGGCCATTTGTTGGCAGGAAGAATTATACAGTACTAGCAAGTCTGACATTTATAAGGATGAATGGGAGGAGGAACATTATCTAGGGATGGTATGTGTGGTCTCTCATAGTATGTAGCTCTTTATGTGAATATGTGGCTGGGCTTAGTGATATTGTACAGTTTCAACAAAACAACCTATATAATCAGTGTTAAAACATTTTCCATCAATACAATTTAACAAATCAAGCTGAAATTTCAACCCAGTCTGGTATAAATTGTAAAACCTGATTGGAAGAAGGTGAACTGGAAGCTTTAGTTATTGCAATTTCAGTGGAAAGGATGTAAGCAGAGATGAACCTCACAAGAAGTGCAGCAGCTGGAAAAATGCTGCTGAGAATTATATAGACCTGGGACTGTGTAAAAGAAATACAGGTCACAAAGATTGAATGGTGGCTTGGGAGAATTACAGACAGGCAAAGAGAGCCAAGCAAGACTCAGCTTTAGCCCAAATGATGTTCATAAAGAACTTAGAAACCATCATTTGTTCTGCTCTAACAAAAATTATTTTGTAATTCTATAAAAACTGTGGAGCATGGACTCTGGGAAAATGAGAAATTGAGTATCAGGGAAGAAATTTTATTGAATTCTTGTAGCTGACTGATAGAAAAATTCAGTCTAAAATGCAATGAAATGTACAAGTATAATTCTGTTAAAGCAAAATTGTTAAGTATTATGAGAAGAATGGTTGTAGAGTTAATTTCTCAAGAAGTCAAAGTTATTGATGATGGTGATATTGATTGTGAAACAAGAGACAAATATAAACAGAAACAAGTATTATTAAATGAATTGTTTGTTTTAATCCATATTATTCAGTGGGTGCTATTTTACTAAGTTATATAAAAAGGCTTTGGCTTCTAGCGTAGATAAAAACTGCATAGAACAAATGTATAAAGATGCCTAATGATACCCTAGCATTTGCACTAAATGGTGCATACGTGGTTTTTGAAAGAAGTATTAGAAGCTACCTATGTTGTTATAACCACAAGGTGAATTTAATAATTGCTGAGCTCTGTAAAAACATATTTTAAATTTGTTTTTTCCCAACAATCACATATGTTTGAATTGTGTTCCTCTGTGAATCCAAGTTTCCATAAATTTCTCAGAGAAACTAGGAACATAATTATTGAATTGAAGAAATTGTAACAGGCTTTTTGTGTATGTCAAATTGCATCATATATGGTTGCTACATCAACACTGCCAGCAATTGTCTTGCTTCTGAATATCATTAATAATGAATCAAATTTTTCCTTAAATAGATGACTGCTATGGCTAGTGTGTAGACAAGCACTGGGATTTATTTCAGAAAACATAAATTTAGAAAGAGTATTTGACTGCTGTGGAATTTCCAGTGCCTTCTTTGTAATCCCCCTATACAAAGATTTCTGGAGGGATGAGCAGATTAAAGGGCTGGCAGAATGAGAGAGAGAGAAAAAAGGAACCTTTGCTAACTTTTGATTCTAACTATTCCTGGCTTAATAATAATATTAATAATTTATTCGACTTGACTTTGCCCCTCTCTTTACCATCATACAGCATGTAATAGATTGTCCCAAAGTTTGCATGGTCCTCAACAGGGGAAAACAGGTTTCCTGTGTTTACTTTAATACTGGGTAACATAAGAACAATTTTTCTTAAGGGAGAAAAGAAAGTGGGCCTTGTCAATATATGAATGACCTTCCATCTCTAATTATTTATAGCTTCTATTAACACACACACACACACACATACATATGTACACAATATATACATACATACATACATACATACATACATACATACATACATACATATATATATTTGCATGAGTCCAAAAGCGCAGAATACTAAACCTCCCAGTACTGACCCAGATTTATCATGCAATATTAGACCATCCTTTATATTTATTGGTTGTTCCTCCCCTAGATGTAATGTTAATTTCAACTGTTTTATGGCTTGGGGTGTGTTTTCAGTTGTTTTTAGTTGCTTTTTACTTTTTTGTGGTGTATAGTTTTACAAATTTAATTGTCATTTAATGTTTAGCTTCCAGCACACTCTGCATCAGCTTTGCCCTAATGCAGTTTTAGCTTTGGCTTATTATACTGGTCTTGGACTATAACAATAAAAACAATAATGACATATAATGCATAACAGAAAGATTGTAACTTTTTCATATCCATGGGATATAGGACTGGGCAGCATTCCTTTAGGACAATTGTATAGTATGAGGTCTACCTAACTGGGAACAGTGAAATTATCTCAACATCCATTTCTAAGCCAGACACATCAGAAGATTGGTTAATGTGCCACCATCTGTTTCTCATTTTTATTAATCTTTTATTTCTTATTTAAAGTGGCTTTTATTTATATGGTGTTTTAGACTTCTTTTAGGGTTTCTTTTAGTGATTATTTTGAAATTGACTTTAGAAAGGTTGAGGCTACTGGTGTTCTTTTTTCTATTATACATATTTAGTATTTCTTTGTCTGCTTTGTTTTAGGATTTAAAAATGAGAAAAGTTATTTTAGATTAGGTTTTAAGATGAAACTGTCAGGGACACTGCAAACCATTGACAGATGATGGTACATTGAAAGACAGGAAATAACCCATAGTCTCTAAATTGCTTGCCACTGTTGTCAAATACAACCTCATGCATTTTCCAGTTATTTTTTTAAAAAAATAAAAAGAATGTCTTCTTTATCAACAGAAAAGATTTAAAAAAACTAAAACAAAAAGGCCTCTGTCAGTATTGAATAACCAAAAGTCATTTTTAGAAAGCCCTTTAAGCATAACTTATTCAGACATCAGGTAGACTAGGCCTTGTGACACTGATCTTTTACTAAAGACAGATCAAAGCATGTGACATAAATGTGTCTAGAAATTTGCTCCTTTTTCAGTGAAACCTGATACTACCCTGCTAATTGCTCGATGGAAGCACACTTGTATATCAAAAGTTTTTTTACATGACCTTTTATCTTTAAAAGAATAATATGAGATCTCAGTTCAAATAAAATAAAGAATGGTGGTAGTGTAAATTAAAAAAAAGTCAAGATGGCAGCTGCAACTCCATGATTGAAACTCTACCCCCTTTTTTATACATGTTGCTTATGCAACAAACATGAAAACTGGGCTTCAATTACTTGGGTGCAGTTTCTATTTTGACTTTTTAGATCCTTACCCCTTCAATGCACAAGAAATGAACTTAAGAAAAGAAAGAACACTCTCAGAGATTTTTTTTCCTTTAGTTATACTGTATTCTTTGTTAGTCACTGATATCTCGTAGCAATAGTGCTCCTGTAATATATTTATTTCTCATTTTTGAACAGAAAAACTGAGAAGAGCTTAACCCTCTCTCTGTCAGTCCTAAACCATCAACTTTGTTTCTTATTTTTTTAAAAAAAGGCTGTGCAGGAAATGAATTCACAAGGTCTGGATGAAATAACCTGAAGATGCTGCAATGCTTCAGCACTTTGTAATGTGCGTTACTGAACGCATCAGTGAAACATCCATTTGTCCAAACTGAAGAGTCAGGAAAGAATGAAAATAAATCCCATAAATAAGAGTTTGATAGACAGGATCAAAAATATTGCTGAAACAGCATTTTGCAAGGTAGTTTAGGAGATGACGAATTTGAAGCTGCTTATATTTGCAATAAATGTGTATATGCTTTACTGCTGCTTGGCCCACATGTTATAAATATGTGTTTACAGCTGTTATTATGCAATGGCAAGGTCATACAAAACATGTTGGTTTTGTTTAAGAAATACCCTTATTTCTTCTGACTAAGAAATCTGGCACAGTAAAGTAAATTAAAAATATATGGCATACCTATATGAAAAGTAATGAGTAATGAGTTTTGATTGACCAGGCATAAATGAAGATAATCATGGCAGACTCGTTATAAACCTTTTGATGGTACAATTAACTTGACAGTTAAGAGGCATGGAATATGGGCATGAATTTCAAATGTTGTAATACAGTAATGAAGAAAAGCTGAAACTGCTTTAATTTAAGAGGAATTTGTGGAACAGTGTACCAATACATGTTTATATATCTAGATTATACTCCCCCCCAAATGTTCTTTAAAAAGGAAAACAAATTATGGTAGAATGTGAGGAATTAATCTGGGGAGGGTGTTTGGAGAAGGTGGGTCTCTTTCTTTCCCTTTTTAAAAAATCTCTTAGAAAACAACTAAATGGAGATTTGCATCTTTCTCACTGGCATATGGTAGGTACATATCACATACACTAAGTCTGGTGTGAATCCAGACATTGTGATTTTTAAATGGCAGTTTATAGATTGGCTTGCTGTAGGGACCCAACCACCTTACCCATCCTGCTTATTCAACAGGATAAGCATGGCTTTGTGTGTAGGATGAACTCAGTCTTTTTCCAGCTACAGAACTGCAAGTTTCTGTGGAAATAAGTGGTTCCCCCCTCCTTTTTAAGTCCCATCTGGGGGAAAAGAAAAAGAATTCATGCCTACTAATTATAAGTCATCAACTCTTGTCATTATATAAATGCATCTCTGCAATTGGAAAAAGCAAACAAAGATTAATTTCTATTGAAATAAAGTAGGAACTTCTCCCCAGTGTAAACACTTCTTTGCTTTTATCTGCTATTTTGAAAAGTGGAGTAGAAATAAATAATCAAACATGCCCTCAAAAAAGTGCCTTGGTGGCTCAGGCTGTTAAATGCCTGCATTTAAAGTTCCAGCTGCCTACAATTACTGTAGGCTCGAATCCCACCAGGGTCAAGGTTGACTCAGCCTTCCATCCTCTTGGGGTAGGTAAATTGAGGACCCAAGACTGTTGGGGGCAATAAGCTGACTTTGTAAAAAATGCCACTTAGTAATAAGCAGGCATATACAATGGAATGAAGGCTATTGCTGAGCACACTGGGTTGTATCCCCAAAATTGTAAGCCTTCCTGAGTCTTCGGAGAAGGGCGGCATATAAATGTAATTAAAAAAAACAACTACTGTACACCAGTAGATCTTTCCAATTTGCCTTCATTTCTTATTCTTAGATGCTTGAGGAAATTATAGAGTTTTATATGGAATTATGTCATTAAAGAATTAATATTACAGTACCTTGCTTCATTTTGACAGGATAGACTCTTTCCATGTGCTATAATTGAGGCATGATAGAATGACAAGGATTCCTAACTAAGAACAAGTGTATACTAAAATTATAGAATCAAAGAATTGGAAATGGGCAGTTGGTCTCTAAAACCAATCACCTCTTCAGTGAACAGAAGTATATATAACTGATTCCACTGTTGAACTGGAATAAATTCTTTTTACTATTAAAAAGCTTTCCATAACATTCATTGAGAGTCTGTTTTCCTGTAATTTAAAAATTATTATTCTGTTTTCTGTACTATGGATGAGTACTTGAATATCTTGTTTGTGGTTCCTGGCGATAGGCTTTGCATACAATCTTTTCTCTCTCACTTCAGTTAACATAGAAACTTGCACCATGGTTATAGCTACTGGAGAAAGCATGTGGCAGTGATGGAACTTTAATTGCCTTCAAGAGCTCTTTAAATGCAATTGTAGAATTGAGACTTTGTAGCCAGGAAGCTTCTTTCACAGTAACTTAATATAGACCGTGTCCAAATCAATAAAGGAGAATATTTGTAGAATAGGGTTGAAACAGGCTCCCTGGTGCTCCTTGAGCGTAGCTGTTTTTATGCAGACATTCATTACCCAAACCAGGTAACATCAGCTCTAATAAGGTGGGGTTTGCCCTCAGTTTATATTCAAGTGGTTTGCCCTGTCAGTGTTGCTGGGAGTAGTCTTGGAAGTTCTTTGCTTGGAAGGTTTACTGTCAGCTTGTTTGGCAGTTCCTTGATGAGGGTATTGTTTGTTTCTTGACTGATGGTCTTATATTAATCAGAGGTAATCTATGTTCATTTGGGTGTTGGTAGGAATATGTGTTTTTCTATTGTTCCCTTTTTTGGCTTGTTGATTGTCTCTCTTGCATAGTATATAGACACTGTTTATGTCCAAATCAATACACTGAAGAATGAAGGGCTCCTCATTGGACATAATGGTTTGTGAATTATCATAGTATTCCCAATATAGGATTGAGAGAAATGATCATTTAATGTCATCCAGCCAGTTTCTATGAGTAAATGAAAGATTAGAACCTGGATCTCCCCAGTTCCAGTGTAGCATCTTAAACTTAACACAACTCTGGCTTTAATTGACAAATTGGAACATGTCTTGGGATGAACAACCAATACTATAAAGGATCTACAGCAAGGGTCTTCAAACTTGGCAAGTTTAGGACTTCTGGACTTCAACTCCCAGAATTCCTGAGCTAACATGACTGGAAGAGGAATTCTGGGAGTTGAAGTCCACAAGTCTTAAAGCTGTCAATTTTGAAGACCCCTGATCTACAGTATGCTTCAAATATGTAAACAAGTCAGATGGCCATCTGTTAGGCATGTTATTACAGTAAATTCTGCATTGGACAAATGTTGGACTAGATAAACACCAAGTTCCTACATATGATAAAATAAAACTAGTTATTAAATGTATGAAAAATATAGATAAATAGAAATTTGTTTCAATGGATTTCTATATCCTATAAACCAGGGGTCGCCAACCTTTTGGACCTCAGGGACCACCAAACACATAATTTTAAATCCCAGTTACCACTAACTGGTTCTGTGGGCATGGCCTAATTTGTGGGTGTGGCTTGGTGGTCATGTGACTGGCTGAGCATGGCTTGTATGCAAATATTATAAATATTTATATAAATATTGAATTTTTTTATTAAAAAAGAGCAACTTTTACCCAAAATCACGCGAAGCAGGCAAGCAGATTGAGTTGTTCACAGAATCACAGATTCATACAGAGATCTATCTATCTGCCATTGGCTAGCTCAGTCTGTCACATAAAATTTGCTTGCAAGCAAACTCATAAAATTTGCTAGCAAGCAAACTCACAAAATTAACTCACACCATGTATGTAAATATTGAATTTTTTTATTAAAAAAGAACAACTTTTACCCAAAATCAGGCAAAACAGGCAGGCAGATTGAGTTGCTCACAGAATCATTCAGTGATCTATCTATCTGCCATTGGCTACCTGAGTCTGTCACATAAAATTTGCTTGCCATGAGTCTGCACTGAATAATAGAACCTTCAGTCCTAAGGAAGGTTCGGCTCTGCTTTTAAGCTCTAAATCTTAAGATCTAAAGACTAGCTAGAAAGCAAGAAATGCAACCATTTCCTGCTTTCTAGCTAATCTAAATCTCCCAGCACAGCAGAACAGCTTATGGTTGGAAAAAAGAAAAATAGCAACTTAGCAGGCAAGTTTGCTGGGTAAGGAGTGAGTAGGCAGGGAAGGTTCCCACAGACCATGTGGGTGGCGCAGCCTTGTGTTTCTGCACAGCCTGGATTAATTGCTTTGGGGGGTGCTCTGGGGGTGACATTTCTCTGCGGCCCACCAAAATTTTGTCAGGGCCCACCAGTGGGACGTGGCCCACCGGTTGGTGACCGCTGCTATAAACTACATTCAGTTGACATGAATTTTGTGACTTCTCTTGCTTTTCTTCTTGTTTCCATTCCCATATATCCATCATTTCAGAGCAAATTTGGAAATGGGTATGGTGTATTTGTGCATTCATAGTGCAACAGACATGGTGAATCTGAGCCACCAAATAGAATTCATTCTTCTCCATGGATCCATGCAACTAGATACAAGTCTATAATCTCATTACTCTTTAAAACATTTTGTGCAGTTCTTCAGAATCAATCAAGAAACATGAGATGGCACTTGCCTGTAGGCTTACAATCTGAAAAACACAACACAAAAGGAAACTGAAATGAGGAGATAAGAGAAAAACAAGTGGACTCAAAGGGCCCCAGCTCTTAAAGTTTAATAGCAGTTCTTACCATTTAGAACATAGAAAAAGGAAACCCAGTGACACTGACCTTTCAACAGAATTAGTGGGCAGCCATGCTTTTCATTACAGATAGTCTTCAACTTAACAACTGTTCATTTAGTGACTGTTCAAAGTTATACCACTGAAAAAAGTGACTTATGACCCGTTTTTCATTCTTACAACTGTTGCAGCATCCCCATGATAACATGATCAAAATTTGGATGCTTAGCAACTGGTTCATATTTTTGATGACCTGGAATCATGGGATCATCTTTTGCAAACTTCTGACAAGACAAGTCAATGGGAAGCCACATTCACTTAATAACTATGTTACTGATTTAACAACAGCAGTGATTTACTTAACATCTGTGTCAAGAAAGGTTGTAAAAAGGGACAAAACTCACTTAACAGATGTTTTACTTACCAACATAAAGTTTGGACTCAATTGTGGTCATTAGTCAAGGACTATCAGTACTTCTGATCAACCTGTCAGAATAGTAGCTGTCAGCTGATACGTAAGGACAGTTGAGATGGATCTGCTTTTCACATGGAAGAGTCCTGCTTTTACCTTTTTTTTTGCTGGAGACTGATAGAAATGTATACCACATAAATTGCCTACCTTTCTACTGCATTCCTTACTTTATTTTATTTTAGCCATGAAAGAATGGTGCCCTGATCTGAATTGGATCCACCAAGCATAAGATAAGGGAATATAACGCTTTTCTGAAGGCCCATTTTTAAGAAGAAGTCTGAAGACATCCTCATATGAAACTCATATGCTAAAATTCTAGTTTCACAAATTAATATATTTTCATTCAGTTTGTTCCATACAGGACCGCAGTTATATAAAATCAATTATATTTTTTTAAAAAAACTTTAATCCTAGGAACAGGTGGCAATTATGATGAACAAGGCCTTTGTTCAGATTCATCTATGTGCTAATTGAACACAATTGCTGGACTGGGGGGTATCCAGTTACTCAGGGTTCAGCCAGTTCATTTGGTGACTAAATGCACTTTCTATAGGATTGCCCATTGGGAAGCTGATCCAGAATACAGCAGCATGGATAATCACAGACTTGCCCACAGCCTGTTATATAATGCTTTGTGAACTGCATTGGTTACCAGAAATCTTCTAGGTATAATTCAAGATGCTGGTTATCACCTATAAAGCCTTTCAAGGCAAAGGGTCATGGTATAGGGCATAGCAACTTCATAGTGAAGTGCTCACTAACCAAAGTTACTGCTGTCTTGAAAATATCTGTTTATGGAAACAAAATATGAAAAAGGAACGCATGTGCCAGTTGGCTTATCCCTGTTTTGCTTTTGAAGGGCTTTTATACTAGAGACTCTCTCAAAACATATCGAGCACAACTCTGGTTTCAAGATAAAATAATCCTAAGGGAAAAAATATCTAGGAGCTTGGAAGTTGTCCATTAAGAGCTGTCTGAGAAAATATCCAGGTCACTCATTCATTATCTTTCCAAAGATAACAAAATGTACTGTTTAAATTATTGCACTCACACAATAGAATATACAGTAATAATACCATACATACTTTAATGTATGTCTACTTCTCCTTTCTTATCAATCCCTGCCCATTCTTCATCCATCTTAATCATATTTTTATGTCAGAGAGCTTATATGTCAGGGAGCATATATAAGACATAAATTCAATTACATATTCATCTTATGTATTCTAATCCATATCTTATATCTATTTTCATGATTTTTTCCATAGCTTTTCCCTTTCTCTACTTTATATAATCTTATTTTTAATTATTCCATTTCTTTCTAATTTCAATGACATTTCTTTTTCTAATTTTCAATATCTTTCCATTTAATATTTTTACACTTTCGTCTGTCCTGTTTACAATTTCATACTCTTTTTTTTTCCTTGTACATATTTTGGCCTGTAGTTGCTAAGGCTGGAGTTATAACACCTTTATATATTTTAACTATTATCTATTCAATTATTATTTAACATTTAAAGTACACCTTCACAAATATGACATTCATTTTCTAACATAGCTATCAACCGAATTCTGCTTGGTACATTCCCTTACAAATACACATTAAATTCTTTAACGAGAAAAAAAAGATATACATATATATAAAATACATATTTCTATTTCAAATTCAGCTCCACCTTTGATATTAATATCCATCTTATTAGCAAATAACATCAATTATCATTCATTTTGATCATCTGTATTTCATATTAACTTATTACTGTATTTAAAGCCTTAAAAATTTTTAAATCATTAAAAACCTTATTCTCTTATCCTCTTTACATCATTTAATTACTAAGAAAGAATATTCCATTACACATCACTTTCATCATCTAACACATTTTCTAATAATATAGCAATATTATCTCATGTACCCTTGCAGAATTCTCTTTTTAAATTAAACTTCTAGCCATTGTCTCTGTGTCTCTTAAATAAATTTATCCCTTTAATCCTTGTACGCTTTTCCTGTCTCTTTCTATCGTGTTCCAATCCTTTAGAGCTTCTTTTCTTTTCCATCCCCCCTCTTCTTCTCCCTCTCTTTTTTGTTCCCTTTTCTGTCCAAATCTCCCTTCTGAGACCCCTCCTTCAATCACAGGCCCTCCTCAAATCACAGGCCCTCGTTCTTACAGGGTGCAAACAGAGGATGGAGTCCTCTGGAGCAGGCACATTGATCAACTTAGATCCAGATTACCTCAGGAACATCGCAATTGTTCCTCTCTAATTCCCTCACCTGATGTTTTTCTAGGGGAAGGGGAGGAGCAGGAGGATAATCAGCAAACAGGAATCAACCCCATGTGTAATGAGCCATTATGACAGGAACCATCCCAAAACCTGTCACAATGCCAAAATCCATCCTTACAAGTGGAAGATTGCACATCACTACCTGACTTGGGTGCTGACATCCAGATTGTAACACTCAAACAGGGTCTTCTGTCACTGGAAGCCCAAAGAGGGAAATGTCAACAGACACATTTCCTCTCTCACTGGGTGAGAACACTAAAACTTCTGAACCACGAAGGTCTCAGCATATACGTAAGAGCCCCACCTATTTAAAAGAATACATTAGATAGGTTGGGGTTTGGTATGGACTGAACCTAGTGGGGAGGGGTGTTATGTATGTAGGTTTGAATGTCATTGGTTTAGTTTGAATTGTTCTTGTAAAATGTCAAATATGATTGGTTTGAAAAGTGTGGGAAAACCCTGCGCTCTGATTGGCTGGCAACTGCGGCTGCTGGCTATAAGTAGCAGCCGTAGCCCAGCCAAGATGGGTCCATTCGAGCTGTAGTCACTAATAAACTCTTCACTGAAGCTCTTCGCGTCTCACTCTTCATGCAAACTTAACACCAAGATGTTGGCCACATGAAAGTCCTGCCCCCTTTTGAGATGAATTGATCAAGCCCTGGTCTAATTCCAGTTCCTATTTCAAATGTCCATTCCTATGACATGCGATGCAGTCAAAAGAAATCATGCTACAACCATTTTTCAATTAAACTACAGTCTGAGAAATCAAGTGTAATCTGTTATATCTTGTTCAGCATTTTTTTTCATTTAGCATAAAATTTTACTATTTTGATCCATGGACTGATGATGAAAATTAAAGTCTAATGCTTCCAGGTATCCTTTCAGCATACTATGAATGGACATAGCACATTTTTGCCCTTGATTCTGACATCAACTTGACACTGACAATGGAAAAGCTTCTGAGAACGTGCTTGGATTTTGGGGAACAACTTTTATAAAATATCATTCAGCAAAGTGCTGAACTAAAAAATACCTCCAAATAAAGTGTAACATACTTATAGGAAAGAAACAAGAGTTTGGAAAGGTCTTCAATATTCCAGACATGAATATTTTTAAAAATCTGTGGAGAGATCTCAAACATGCAGTTCATTCTTTTTTCTTTTCTTTTCTTTCTTTTCCATATTGTCTAGTTTAGGGACAGAACTGCCTTCTCCTTCATGAATCTTCCTGTCTATTGCAAAACATCTCAATTAGGATTGGAGACAGTGCTTTTTTTTCTAGTGCCAAGGCTCTGGAATTCTCTTCAAGACTCAGACCTACTGAAAATATTTATATCAATTCAATTTCTTCCTCAGTGCAGAAATCCCAACTAACTTAGATTCACCTCAGCTTTAATATTTTTTTTTATTTTAATTACATTTATATGCCGCCCTTCTCCGAAGACTCAGGCTGACAATTTTTGGGATACAACCCAGTGTGCTCAGCAATAGCCTTCCTTCCATTGTATATGCCTGCTTATTACTAAGCGGCATTTTTACAAGGTCAGCTAATTGCCCCCAACAATCTTGGGTCCTCAATTTACCTACCCCGAGAGGATGGAAGGCTGAGTCAACCTTGAGCCTGGTGGGATTTGAGCCTACAGTAATTGTAGACAGCTGGATCTTAAGAGCAGGCATTTAACAGCCTGAGCCACTAAGGCTCAGTACATCCAGTGAAGGGGAGTAGGGCAGATACTAGAGTTTCTCAATGTAGAAACGCTGATTATTGCAAAAGTCAACTTCTATCTAGACCAAAATTAAGAAAACAAAGCAAGACTTAAGGTGGGTAACGGTGAGATGAAGGTTTTTTTAAAAAGTCAAAATTGTGATTTTATGTAGCCTCAGCCACATTCTTTATTTTATGACCCCACGTGTAAACATATCTGATGCAAGGTATTTGTTAAATCAGATAGAAAAAGAAGTAATGGATTTAAACTACAAGGCTATAAAAATCCAAGATCTTTTCCCCAAACAAAGTGTCTTCTAAGGTATTGGTATCCTACCAAATTCTGTATCACCTGCAGATTTGAGAAGTGTTGCATTCATTTCCTGTGGTCATTAATTATATTATTTAAGAATAACCAAGTTCAAATGTTTGTGGCACTTCTTTTGAGAGAGAGCATATCCCTCTCCAATTTGTTGAGCATCTCTTTCAATTTGATTTTTAAGCCAGATGTCTAGTCACTTAAGGTCATGCAATTTAGCACACCTTACTAATGAACAGGTTAGGAAATACTTTGTTGAATGTATTCCTGAAATCATAGTATATTATGCCTACAGCATTCCTACAATTCCCAGAAAAATAATTATCCAATTCAAAATAAGTTTAATCTGAGTCATACATGCTGATTTCTGACAATGAGCCATTGTTTTCATTATTTATAAATCAATATCATAATGGTTTCTTTTAGAATATTTCTAGGAATCAAAATCAGACTGACCAGTCTGTAGATGGCTGGATCTTCTTTTTTTCTGTCTGAAGATAAGGATAATATTTAATCTCTCTAATCATCTGGCACTTTACCCCTCTCCAAATTAATACATGAGTATTCATTCCGATCACTGTTGCATTGCTTGTATCCTAAGATACAATTCCTGTGGCATTGGGGATTTAAACTCATCCAAAATAAAGAGGTATTCCCTCATCACCTTCGTATCTTTCTGAAGTTTTAATCTAGTCTCTTCATCCTTTTCCTCATAATTGCTTGGTGGGTATCTTAGGTACATGTAATGAGTATTATAATAGCTCTTCTGCATCATGGATTAGATTAGGATCAAGACCATTCACTTCAAACAAAAACATATTTCTTAGATGGAACAAGTCTTACCAGTATAAGAACAAGAACTTGATCATATTTTGCCCTAATGGAACATGACCAAATCTGATAGTGCCAACTTTTGGAGCAAAGTCCATGTATGTACCTTATAGAATACAGACAAGAGGCATGTGCTGATTTTTAAGTATTTTGTTATTAGTACCATTGTATACCTTTCCTTCTATTATTTTAAAAAATTAGATAATTTTAGAAACCTTCATAAAGAAACATTTCATGGGAAAAAATAACCTAAGACATTCTATACCTTAGCTCCATAATTTTGAAAACATGAATACATATTTATTTATTTCTTAGTAAACTTATTTCATTCAAACCCTTTAGAAAAATAGCTTAACAATATGACAATTTATTGTGTAAGAAGAATGTACATATGCTATATAGAACAAGAGAAATTGTTTTGTACGCTTCATGGGGTATGCTTTCCACAAATAACATGTTCCAGACCTCTAAAAACATCTGTCTGTTGGAGAATATGTTGTAATGAAGTATGTTTCTAACCTATAATTTGCAACATTACTTGATACAGTGTTTTGCCTTTCAAAAAGGCTTTCTTTCATCAAAAAGAACAGAAAGTACATTTTTGAGATATATAGAAAAATGTTTTTGAATCTTTATACAGAAATAAATTAAGTTTCTCCTATCTAAAATAAAGACAAGACAATTACTTTCAGAATACTTAATACAGAATACTTAAATGATTATTTCTTCTATTGGTACTTAAGTAGATAAGCAACTAATTAAAAAAAGAAAACTTAAAATATCCATGTTTAAAATAAGAATTACTTACTAGCTCCTGTTATTCTTTTCATTGACATTAACATTTAGCTTTCATAAAAGATTACTAAACCATACATTCCAAGAGGTATGGCTGCCATCAATCCATATTTTCCTCCTCCCACTCACAGTAAACACACTGTTCTGTGAAGTAACCTCGTGGCCTTTAGAATTCTTTGCAAGAGCACAATAAAGAGTCCTTAATGAAATACTCAGTAATTATACTACATCATGTGTTTTCATGTATGTTTAAATATCTCTGGGGAAATTCACAGATCTTGATCAGTACTTCCTCAATGTGAGGTAGTAAGAATTTAGCAAGTTTATCTTCCAGTTTGGGACTCTTCAGAGACAGACCGAAATCCGTGACTGTGCGCAATTTCACTGCAGTGTGCTCACTGCAGGCACACCCCAAGCTGGCTGGCTTCGGGGCTAAGCCACCCCATAGAGGTGGTGAAGAGGGGAGAGACTGCTAGCAGGGTCAAGGAAAGCCTCATCTCTCCTCCCAGCTGGCTTTTACTCCCTTTCCCGAAGGTGGCTTCAGCTGGTCAGAAATGGCCACCCCAAAGAAGAACCCGACCAGACAAGATCGTGCAGGAGGAAGTTGGAAAGAGAAAGTTTGACTGACCAGGCTGAACAGAGAAGACACCCATTTAAGGTACCTGGAATTTGAGCAACAAAGAATAATACTATCCCTAAAAAAGACTTTTTAAAGCGGCGAAAGGAAAGTGAAAGGAAAAAGAATTGTTTTTCTTCCTCTTTAAAATTGACAGTTCTAACAGACCTTAAATGTTAAGAAGAAGAGATGTGAATAAGAATTGATATTAATCCTCTTTGACATCAATAGGCTATTTTTAGCTGAAAATAAAGTGTCAAAGGGATAAAGATTCCTGAATAATCAAAAAGCCTTTTAAAAAGAGAGAAAGAAAGCAGAGGAGGAAAACAAAAAGAGGGTGAATCTGGAAAAATGGAGGATACCACCTGGAGCTAAAATGTATTGAGAGTGGAATTTTAACAAGACTTGAAAAGGATACATCCTAGCTGCAATCCTTTAACAAGATAACAAAGCCCCTCAAAAGAGAAAGCGAGAAAAGAAGCAAGAAACAGTATGATTCCTGGAATTTTGACAGTGAATCCTAGTGAAATGGACTAAAATTGGGGATTGTTTAAAAAAACCTTTTCAAAATGCCATCACTCCTTGAAGAACTAAAGATGATACTTAAAGAACATAAAGAAGAAGTACAAATGAAAGGAGAGACTTTTGGCCCCGCATTCCAATTTATTGAAATGGAGATCTTGAAATATCAAAAACAACAAGAAATATTTGCTGAGCAAGAAGGGCGGGACAAAGAAGTCATCTTTAATGATCAAGCAGTTTTAAGTGTGATAAAAAAGGAGGAAGGAGGGAAAGGGAGTCAAAAAGTTAAGATCTGAAGCAACAACCAAAAAAAGTGCAATTTGAAAAGTAACTATAACACCAGAAAGAAGCAGAAGGAATCCACAAAGTCTCAGCAGGAATCCACAAAGGTTCACCCATAAGGTTCTTAGCATAAACAGAATCACCCACACTGAATGTGCGAACTTTGGAAGTGGAATCTAGTGGTGCGTTGGGTGCGTAAGTGGGATGAAGGCGGTCAAGGGAAGACCAACTTCCTACCCATCAACAACTCTGCTGGGGATAAGTTATTAGATGGGTTAGGAGTGATGTGCTGAACACTAAGAAGTTTTTCAACTTTCTCAGTGATGTCCCCAGGACCCAATTGCTGAAGTTTCTCCTTGGTAAAACGTACCATGCATTCAGCCTGGCCGTTAGCCGAAGGGTGCCCAGGGGCAGTGAGGGCATGTCTGATACCCTGTTGTGCTAAATAGGATTCAAAAAGGTTGGATCTAAATTGAGGGCCATTGTCAGAGACAAGAACATCAGGTAATCCATGGGTTACAAAAAGTTTTCTGAGCTGCTTGATGACAGCATCAGTTGTGGTGGATGCCATGGGAAGTACCTCTAGCCATTTGGAATATGCATCTACTATAATAAGAAAGGTGTGCCCTCTGGTAGGGCCTGCGAAATCAATGTGAATCCTAGACCAGGGGCCCCTAGGACATTCCCATTCCTGTTTGGGGGCAAGAGGTGGGGCAGGCCTGACTACCTGACAGTTGGGACAAGATGCAACCCAGTTTTCAACCATTTTGTCAATACCTGGCCACCATACATAACTCCTGGCCAATCCCTTCATCCTTACAATACCAGGATGACCCTCATGTAGCATTTCCAAAACCTCCCTTTGCAGTTTTGCAGGAATAACCACCCTGTTACCCCACAAAATACATCCTCTTAATACAGATAATTCAGTTTGTCTGGACTTAAAAGGTTGGGCCAGGTGAGGTAGCTCTTGAAGAGGCCAACCTTTCTTAATCCAGCCTATAACAGGAGCCAATAAAGTGTCTTTGGCAGTCTCTCTGGCAATTTCAGCAGCATGCACTGGAAGCTTGGCAACAGTTTCTAGGAAAAAGGTGTGTGTTTCAGGTTCAAAGTCCTCCTTGTGGCAAGGAAGTGGGCAACGCCTCAGTGCATCAGCATGTCCAATGTCCTTGCCAGGCTTGTGGATAACAATAAGCAGCAAGAAATTCAGTCCACCTCAGGGCCTCCTCCCATTCAGTGTTGCTCACGTGATTGATGCCAGTCACCTCGGTGCCTAGTGGATTGAACCACTCATGTCCCAGCAAGCTTGGGCGGTCCTTGTCCACGATGGTCAGGGGCAAACGTTTGGTGTGGCCTTTGAACTTCACATTGAATTCTCTTGTTCCAACTACTGGAATCTTGTTCCCTTGGTCGTCTTTAAGAGTCAGTGCTTGCTTCTGGAAATGCTTCTTCTGAATGTTGGGAAGTAGCCTGTGAATGGTGTCCCATGACACCATAGATAAATAGGAGCCTGAGTCCACTTCCATTTGGCAAGGCCTTCCTTCAATTAGTACCTTCACATGTACTTTTCTGCTTCTTAAGGGTGAAGAATGACCAATGGTGACTGTTTGATGAGTTTCATTCTTCCCATTTGCTTCTGAGTTGCACCCCATTTTCTCACTGAAGTTGTTGGGCTTGAAATCTTTGTCAGGAAACTTTCTTCTGTGTGGTGGAGTTCTGGATGATTTGCAGACTCTTGCTAAGTGACCTCTTTTTTCACAACGAAGGCAGATGGTATCAAGAAACTTGCATTCAGTGCGCCCCCCCACAACCTCTGCAATAAAAGTCTTGCCTTTTTCTTCCCAGGTCTTTCTTTTTCTTTTCCATTCTGAGTCTATAAATTCCTTCCTCCACCTCACTACAGTCTGACTCCAAATCTATTTGCTCACAATGAGTTGTTGTGGACTTTTCCACATCAGGATGGCTTGAAGCCTTGTTAATTTTCTTCATGGCTGCCTCTGAGGACTTAGTGGCTTCTGCTGAGGAGGCCTCTTCAATGTGATCTTAGGTTTTAATAACGATTTGCTCTGAAGCACTTTGCCTTTGAGGCCTAGAACAAATCGATCGCACATGGCCTCCTCCAAGTTGTTAAACTTGCATGCACCCCCAATGTCTCTTAAACTTGCCACGAAGTCCTTAACGTTTTCGCTTTCCCCTTGATCCCGACGGTAAAACTTGTGTCTCTTAATGAGGCACGATACTTGTGGGGTGTAATGGGCTCTTAAAAGCTTTTCTAAATCAGGCCATTCCATTACCTTCACATCTGCAGCTCCCGCCAATGCCTTCACCATCTTGAAGACTGCCAGACCGCAGTGCATAAGAAAGACCGCCCTCTTCCGCTTCTCGGAGATGTCGGCGAGGTCGTTTCCTTCCAAATACATTTGGAAGTGATCCGCATACGATTCCCAGTCTTCTGTCGCTGGATCGAATGGGGCTGGGGGGTTGTTCAGTGCAGCCATCTCACTCCTCTGCTTCTCTTCTGCATCGTCATCTCTTCAGGGGAATCCCACCTTCGTCGCCAGTGTTAAATTTGCATGAAGAGTCAGACGCGAAGAGCTTCAGTGAAGAGTTTATTAGTGACTACAGCTCGAATGGACCCATCTTGGCTGGGCTACGGCTGCTACTTATAGCCAGCAGCCGCAGTTGCCAGCCAATCAGAGCGCAGGGTTTTCCCACACTTTTCAAACCAATCATATTTGACATTTTACAAGAACAATTCAAACTAAACCAATGACATTCAAACCTACATACATAACACTTAGAGATAACATCTAGGTTTTTTTTTACTTCCCTGGGGATACTCTTGAACAGGAAAATTCAGATTCAGAATGCTTAGAAGTATTAAACTACTTTTTTAAGACCTCGTGTACTTTATTATATTAAAAAATCCTACTTGATAAATGTTTGCGTACAGGATTGGATTTTGTGAATATAATCTGGTAATATTAAATTGGAAAACAAAGCAAAGAAAAAAAAATTAATTGGACTATATTATGATCAAAATGTTTTTTCCCTATTTGTTTAAGTCTTTAAAAAAAATGGTATTAATCCTCCAAGTTGTTTTGTTATTGCTATTTTAAGTTTTAGGAAACAGGACTATTGAAATTGCAAACCTGAATCATGTATATCTTCAATATATTATACTTAATCAGAGAAAATATAACAAATTTATAGGTATCGCTCCTTATAATTACAAAGTTTTATACTAATTCTTTATTTGTTTAACCACAGAAACTGCCTCCCTTCTATCCATTTTGTAACATCTTTTTTTACAGTATATTCTGGAAATCTTAGAGGAAAAAGTTATTTTCCACTGTCCAGTCTTTTCCAATAATTATATCACCCATAGAATATAAACAACAATAATTGGAAACAAGTTATCATGAATCTCAAATTAAGTGAAGAGTTAGAAAAACCTTTGCCATTAAAGCTTACATGGAATTTAACTTAACATGTAAGGATCTAATGCAATTTAAGTCAAGCAATGTAAAAATGGGACAGCATATGATCTCTAACTAAAGATAAGAATTTTGTGTAGCTTCCAATAAATTATCTAGGGGTTTAATTTCAGAATTTAATAGATGCTTAATGGATGCTCAGTGTAGGGAACATAAAATCTGCGTAGGAGGCTGATTTCTTTTTATCGTGACTATCATTGGGAAGGGGTCTGGAATCAGCAGCCAATAACAACAACTTCCGCTTAGCTTTGGGAAATGTTATTAAAATTGGTGCACAGATGGCATGTAACACCCATCAAATTACACCAAATGTTGCTTTATGTTTCATCCAAGTATTAAAGAGTAGAGAACCTGCTGTATTTTTGCATAAATGTCTTAATTTGCTCAGCTATAAAGAATTTGGGGGAGGGTTTTTTACAAACTAGTGTTAACATACCTGATCAAAATGCATGATAATAATGTAGCATATATTTTGGTTCTGTTGTGTTCATTTCACCTTTCTTCCCTTTCTTCCTTTGTTAATGATGATGAGCCCTTACCATACCAGACATTAATCAATATGTTACATGAAGCAGCACGAATAGTAATTGCATCTTTTGGGAAAACAACAGGAGGTCTTACTAGGCACAACCCAATGACAATGACAAAGGTTGGAATTTGGCTTTTTCTAAAAATATTAACCCAATTCAAAGTTGTTGATCGCATTTGTAGAAAATTGATCACTTTTTAATTTTTTTCCATTCATCACACACCAAGGGATCCTCTTCCACATCAGGTGACATCGTAAATGATAGTTCTCCTTATTCTTTTCAGATTTTGAATATTCTAAGTTGTATTGTTCCTCTTACAATATATGTGTTACAGAATTTATACAATGCTTTGATTCCAATTATTTTTTTAATAGAACTTAAAATTAAGCCAATAAACAAGACAATAATCCTGCACTTCAGTGGCAGGTCTCAGGGAAGCAATAACTTGTTTCAAGGGGATTAACCTCCCAGACTTTTCCTTGTTGGCAGAACTTTGAGATTAAATCTGTCTCTTTATTGGTGTCTTCAATTGTTCTTTTGTAGGATTGGTGCAGACTGCCACCTTAGTCTTCAAAATTCTTCAAAGTATACAGACTGCTGTATTTCTTTTTTGTAATTACACAGGAGTATAATCTAGATCATGGCCACCACATGCAGGAAAGAATCATCCTAATATTTTCTGGCTTTGTCAGCACCTACACTAAAAAAAACCCTATAGAATAATGTACTGTATAGATTAGTGCAAATAGCACATCAGGATGCTGGACTTAATGCTAGCCACATAGTGAAATCTGTTATCATGCAGGAATTGGAGTTCTCTTGTTCATGAAATCCCTGGTTACCAGATTTATAATAGCATTAGAATAGCAATAACAAATACTTGTGGGTTCTCTATTAGCTTTTATAATTACCCTGGCTTCTCTTCCTGTAATTTAGAATCTAAAACACTGCTGGATGTCTGGGTCTTCAACAAAAATAAAGTGTCATGCTAATGACTTAAAAATACTTTATGAAATAATTAAGTAATAAATTAAGTAATGCATTGTGATTTGAAATGACTGCATAGATGAATTATTTCTTTCTTCTAATCCAGATTCCCAAAGTGGTCAGTATGAATAGGTTTGATATAAATATGAGTTAAGAAGATTGAAAAGTAGTGTTATTGATGTTTTCCTAGAAAGATGCTTATAATTTATGCCAATGTCTATTCTGGAAAAAAAAGCAATTTATAGGAGTCCAATGAGACTTGGTTCAATATTCTGTGATATGAAAAGGAGAAATGAAAATATGAAATTGTAATTGGATATCATTGTAACCATCAATCTAATGAGAAATTGGTTGTGTTTTTTTAAAATAATGCTTTTGTTTATAAAATGAAGTTTATAAACCCATACCTCAATATATTAAACTGGAATCTGAATTTTTTTTCCATTTTAGAACAGTGAGACTTTAAAAGTTCCAAATCAGAATAAATTATAAATCTCAGATGTAGTAGCAGCATAATATTAGGCTTTGGGACAGAACATTGTAAACAAGATGGATTCTTAGAATAGCCTCTGTATTATATAATATTCACCAATATTAAATTGTAGGCAGTTTCAGATTTCTTACAAGTGAATCTGCATGAATCAAAGAAGTGAAAATACACATTTGTAGTATTCATAGGTCACATATTAAAGTATACTTAAATATCCTAAATAGATCGCTTATTTATACTAAACAAAATGGAAATGATAATTTCTATATTGTTAATTGTGATACAGATAAACAGCTTTATTCAAAATAACCCTATAATGCTAACTTTAAAATCATAAAACTGCCAGCTGCAACTAAAAGTTAGAAACCCCCAATGCCTCTCCTGTACTCAACCAGATTTTATTATAGAATGACATGGACACTAATGGCAACTATGATTGAAGAAAAAATATATGCATCTACCAGCCTGAGTGACATTACCTGCCTATTATTTTTGATGGGATATGAAATAATTAAAAGTAATGGAAAACTGGTACTATGAACTATGGCTGAAATGATTGGATATATTTAACTAAAGAAGAGATTATTATGGAAAAGATAAGTTTCAATAATACACACTTCTAACACGTCTTACAATAATATGCTTTTATTTACTCCAAAACAAGAAACTTCCCCAAATATACATTCTTTTTGCCTGCACCTTTCTAAAAGATATACTTTTTATGTTCAATCTGAGAAAACAGATTCTACAACTCTACATGTACCAGAGTTAGAATACAGAATAATAGAGTTGGAAATCTTCTAGTACCCTGATCAAGCAGGAGTCCCTATGCCATTCCAGACAAACTGGGCTTTTATAATATCATTTTTTCAGATTTTCCCAAGCTTCTTGAGTAGATTTCCTCTTTAAGAGTTTTACGTTTTCTCTAAGTTTGTGGAAATCATATCTTTTAAAGTCTAAGACAGTAGTTTGACTTTGCTTTATTACTTGTGCCTGCATTATGTTGAATTCTAATGACATGGACATTCTCCCCAAGGATCCTTCAGCCTTAATCCTTCTATTATATCATGTTTGTCGGTAAGAATTAAGTTTACTACAGCTGACCCTCTAGTTCCCTCCTCTTCCTTTTGGGTGACAAAGTTGTCTTCTAGGTTCAAGAGGTACCCGTTTGGCCTCTCACTTGGTGCAGTTCAATTTAATTTATATGATTAGCTTCCTTCCATTACAATCTATTATATCCATACATTATATTATTTCCTTTGAATTTTCAGGATATGCTGGAATGTTTCAATATTAAACCATATTCCTACACAATGCAATGGTGAGACTAGGATATAGGTTGATTTCATAGTAACTATAGATGTCACAGTATTGGTCTTGGATTGAGGAAACTCAAGTTCATGTTTCCCCTGGAAGCTCAATGGAAGAAAAATTCTGTGTATACTACATTGAACTCTGGAGCTCCTAGAGAAAAAAACAGAATATATATTTATCAAATAATACATTGGATTGTGTGTGTATGTGAAAATCAAACTCAAGATATGGTATATCATCACAAGACTTCAGTGTTATGGCATAGTATCTGCAAGATCTATAGTGCCCTATGACAAGATTCAGTTTGGTTCCTAATATCTCAAAACCTTTTAAGACTTGGAGCCAATACGCTACCCATTTATTTTCAAGATTCATATTTTTAAGTTTACAATCCTCTTTAAGCAAGGTTAAATAAAAAATGCTTATGTTTTGAGACCTTATGGGTATTCAAAGAGCCTTCTCTTTCATTTTCCACAATGATTCCCTTTCGCCATGTTTTCTGGAATATTTTTGAACCAGCATTATCCTGTGTTGTACACTTAGTTGATGGTAAGGATGCCAGGATGAAAAAATAAAATTAAAAATTAAAAAAATGAGATATGGTGGTGCAATGGTTAGAATGCAGTATTGCAGACTAATTCTGCTCACTAAAAAAACTGTCAGCAGATTAGTAGTTTGATACTCACCAAATCAAGGTTGACTCAGCCTTCCATCCTTCTGAGGACCCAGATTGTTTGGGACAATATGCTGACTCAGTAAATTGCTTACAGAGGTCTGTGAAGTGGTGTTGCTATTGCTATTTGGGAGGAAGAACAAAGGAGGCAAGTGATTTCTGCATATCATAACTTTACAAGAAGGATGCAACATATTTAATTTGCATATGTTACGTAGGGTGCAATTATGTTTTTGTGATATCATAATGACTTCTCTCCAAGACCCTATGTAAACACTATCAAAAAGACCCACACCCAGCCAATATTACTGAAATATAACTTTCCTGCATATAATCCGTTCATTGCTATATTTGCCTTCACACATACAACTATATACATGTTGATTCATGAACATCAAATTCATGTTCTTCGATTTCCAAGTTCTTCATTCTAAGAAAGCTTTTATGTAAGTATCTGTAAGATTAAGTGATTGCCTGAAGCAGCCAGATATTATCTGAGTAACAGGACATATTGACATGTTCATACATTGAACTCTTTTAATAATGCCTGAATAGGATTTTTTAAAACTACTATCCTTCATAAATTCTACCTTGCCATTCTACAAGAGAAGACATATGATGTAATAAACTATGTCTATCATTTTTTTTAACAAAATACTTAGTTTCTTCTGCTAAGTAAATCAAAATGCTATATTTCAAGGAGATTTAATATTCCAGAATTCTTAATGCTGTGGAGATTCTGGTTCCTTTTTCAACATGCTGTTATGTTAGCAGAGGTAATAATCACTGGTATTGTAAATACAATATAATAAAAGGTTTGGGGGAGGGGCTAAAGTCTCAAAAGAATTCAATCCCCCTTTTAGAATGCTAAATACACACCTGAGGCACAGATCTACACAATGAGTTACACAATCTTAGCAATGGTACTTAAGGTATACATAGACACAAGTGTAGACACAAGTGTAGAACAAAAGTAGAAAAGCTTATTTTCTAACTCAAGCTTTGGGAAAAACAATATCATCCAATAGAGCTTCTAATTAATAATGTATGTGTTTGTGTGTATACACATGCATGTGCAAATGTGTGCCTAAGTTCATATAAGTTTGAATGTAAAATATTTTCTGGTGGAACATTCCTGATCTATGAAATCAGAATTATTCTCTGGAGTACTTTCAAAACACTGATTTCCAAATATTTATTCTCAACACTTATTCCCAAAAGCAATTCAAAAAGAATTTAACAAACAAAGCAAAGAAATACATCAGCGAAACCAAGCCTTGTTAAAATATTCTTTTTCTAGACCAATAAGAAATGGAAACTAGGACAACAAAACGTATTAGCAACTGTATTATCAACTGTACTTTAAAAAATATTTAGAAATATGTAATGTATTTTACAAAGAGTTAAAGAAGTAAAGTATATATATTATTACACAAATAAATATAGAAATTGTGTTCTTGATTTTGAATTATATAAGTTCATTAGCTTTATTTCAGCATATTTCAAGTAACAAAAGTCCTTTTCATACATTGAGTGGAGGCAGTCAAGCATCTGCTTAACATTGTGGACTAAAACTTCATTAATCTCTGATTATTGTCCATGCTAGTTGGGCTTGTTGTACAAAGTCTAAAAATGTGATTCAGTGGTGAGAAAATCTAGGTTTTGCACATAGGCAAGAAACACCAATCATACAAGTATAGATAGGTGGTACCTGACTTCAAGAGCAGAAACTGTAAGAGGGATCTAGGACCTAGTGGACAACCACTTAAATATTGGGCCAGCAGTGTGCTGCAGTTGCTAAAAAAGCCAACACAATGCCAGGCTGCTTCAACAGAGGGATAATATCAAGATTACATGAAGATTAATACTGCTGTATACTATTTTGGTAAGACCACACTTGGAATACTGCATCCAGTTCTGGGCATAATGATACAAAAAAAGATAAAGTGCAGAGAAGGACAACGAAGATTATTTGGGGTCTAGAGACTAAAACACATGATGAACAGTTGCATGAACTGGGGATGTCTAATGAAGACAAGGCCTGGGAGGGTGACATAATAGCAGTCTTATATTATTTAAGAGACTGTGACAAAGAGGGGGGAGGGGCTCAACTTATTCTCCAAAGCACCTGAAGGCAGGACAAAAAAGAATGGATGGAAACTTTATCAAGGAGAGATCCAACTCATGAGAACAATTAACCAGTGGAATAGTTTGCCTTTAGAAGTTATGGATGCTATTTCACTGGAGGATTTTTGTTATATTTGCATGAAGAGTCAGACGCGGAGTGCTTCAGTGAAGAGTTTATTAGTGACTACAGCTCATAACAGACCCGATTTGGCTGGTCTGTGGCTGCTACTTATAGCCAGCAGCCGCAGTTGCCAGCCAATCAGAGTGCAGGATTTTCCCGCACTTTTTAGACCAATCATTTCTGACATTTTACAAGAACAGTTCAAACTTAACCAATGACATTCAAACCTGCATACATAACATCCCTCCCCACTAGGTTCAGTCCATACTCAAACCCCAACCTATCTAATGTATTCTTTTAAATAGGTGGGGCTCTTACGTGTACCTTGAGACCTTCGTGGTTCAGAAGTTTTAACGTTCTCACCCAGTGAGAGGAAATGTGTCTGTTGACATTTCCCTAGTTGGACTTCCTGTGAAAGAAGACCCTGTTTGATTGTTAGAATCTGGTCTCTCCTCCCAACCCATCTCCAGCCCAATGTCAGCACCCAAGTCAGGTAGTGATGAGCAATCTTCCACTTGTAAGGATGTATTTTGGCATTGTGACAGGTTTTGGGATGGTTCCTGTCGTAATGGCTCGTTACACATGGGGTTGATTCTTGTTTGCTGATTATCCTCCTGTTCCTCCCCCTCCTTCCTAGAAGAAGAATTAGGTATGGGAACTAGAGAGGAACAATTGCGATGTTCCTGAGGTAACCTGGATCTAAGCTGATCAATGTGCCTGCTCCAGAGGACTCCATCCTCTGTTTGTACCCTGTAAGAACGAGGGCCTGTGATTTGAGTTATTTCAGCAGGAATCCATGAAGGCTCACCCATAAGGTTCTTAGCATAAACAGAATCACCCACACTGAGCGTGCGAACTTTGCTAGTGGAATCTAGTGTGCGTTGGGTGCGTAAGTGGGATGAAGGCGGTCAAGGGAAGACCTAGTTTCCTACCCATCAACAACTCTGCTGGGGATAAGTTAGTTGATGGGTTAGGAGTGATGTGCTGAACACTAAGAAGTTTTCAACTTTCTCAGTGATGTCCCCAGGACCCAATTGCTGAAGCTTTCCTTGGTAAAACGTACCATGTGTTCAGCCCGGCCGTTAGCTGAAGGGTGCCCAGGGCTGTCAGGGCATGTCTGATACCCAGTTGTGCTAGATAGGATTCAAAAGGGTTGGATGTAAATTGAGGGCCATTGTCAGAGACAAGAACATCAGGTAACCCGTGGGTTACAAAAGCTTTTAAGCTGCTTGATGACAGCATCAGTTGTGGTGGATGCCATAGGGATTACCTCTAGCCATTTGGAATATGCATCTACTATAATAAGGAAGGTGTGCCCTCTGGTAGGGCCAGCAAATCAATGTGAATCCTAGACCATGGGCCCCTAGGACATTCCCATTCCTGTTTGGGGCGAGAGGTGGGGCAGGCCTGACTACCTGACAGTTGGGACAAGATGCAACCCAGTTTTCAACCATTTTGTCAATACCTGGCCACCATACATAACTCCTGGCCAATCCCTTCATCCTTACAATACCAGGATGACCCTCATGTAGCATTTCCAAAACCTCCCTTTGCAGTTTTGCAGGAATAACCACCCTGTTACCCCACAAAATACATCCTCTTAATACAGATAATTCAGTTTGCCTGAATTTAAAAGGTTGGGCAAGGTGAGGTAGATCTTGAAGAGGCCAACCTTTCTTAATCCAGCCTATAACAGGAGCCAATAAAGTGTCTTTGGCAGTCTCTCTGGCAATTTCAGCAGCGTGTACAGTTTCTAGGAAAAAGGTGTGTGCCTCAGGTTCAAAGTCCTCCTTGTGACAAGGAAGTGGGCAACGACTCAGGCATCAGCATGTCCAATGTCCTTGCCAGGCTTGTGGATAAGGTTGTATGAATAAGCAGCAAGAAATTCAGTCCACCTCAGCATTCTTGGTGACAGGATAATGGGTGTAGGTTTGTCTCCTGCCACAATGCCTAACAAAGGTTTGTGATCTGTGACAATGGTAAATGTTGTCCCATATAATACTCATGAAATTTCTTGATAGCTGCAACAATTGCCAATGCTTCCTTGTCCAATTGGCTGTAATTCCTCTCTGCTTTGGTCAAGGTGTGAGAGTAAAATGCAATAGGGGCTTCTCCCACTGGGAAGCCTGTGGCTCAAAACCCCCCCACTCCAAAGGGGTTGCATCACAAGTCAGTACAACAGGTAAATTCTCAGAGAACTGTATCAGTACAGCATCAGACGTGATTAGTCTTTTAATACTGTTAAATGCTGATTGTTCCTTCCTGCCCCAGACCCAAACAGATTTTTTGTCCAGTAGTCTGTGTAATGGTTCTGCAATGGTTGCCTTCTGAGGTAGGAACATGTGATAAAAGTTAATAAGTCCAAGGAAGGCTTGCAAATCTGTTTTGCATTTTGGCCTAGGGGCTTCTTTGATTGCTTGAACCTTGGCATCTGTAGGGTGGATGCCATGCTTGTCAATCATATAGCCCAAGAACTCAACCTTGTCAGTTCTAAGAGTGCATTTTTCTTCCTTGACTTTTAACCCCGCTTTCTTGAATCTGGTAAGGACTCTCTCTTGTAACTGAGTGTCATTTTCAGCAGAGATTAACACATCATCAAAGTAAGGCACTACCCCTGGCAGTCCTTGGAGCATCCTTTCCATAAGGCTTTGAAAATGCCTGGTGCCACGCTTACTCCAAACTGTAACCTTTTACATTTGAAGACACCTCTATGAGTCACAATGGTTTGGGCCTCTGCAGTGGCATCATCAACTGTTAGTTGTTGATATGCCTGGGCCAGATCCAATTTGGCAAAGACTGTACCCCTACCAAGTGAATGTAATAAATGATGCACCACTGGAACTGGATATGCGCTCTGTTGAAGTGCATGGTTCAATGTCCCCTTATAGTCCCACAGATTCTCACTGACCCATCAGTCTTGACTGGTGTGACTATGGTGTCTCCCATCTGGAGTGGTCAGTGGGCTCTAAAACTCCTTGAGCTATTAGTTAACTTGTCTAATTGTGCATCAATTTTTTCCTTTAAAGGCAAATGGGACCCTTCTGGGCTTTAAATGAATTGGGGCACCTTGGGATCTAGGTTGAAAGTGATAGGGGTCCCCATATACTTGCCCAATCCTCATGAAGACCTCTGGAAACTCAGACTTCAGGGCCTCCTCCCATTCAGTGTTGCTCATGTGATTGATGCCAGTCACCTCGATGCCTAGTGGATTGAACCACTCAAGTCCCAGCAAGCTTGGGCGTCCTTGTCCATGATGGTCAGGGGCAAACATTTGGTGTGGCCTTTGAACTTCACTGAATTCTCCTGTTCCAACTACTGGAATCTTGTTCCCTTGGTAGTCTTTAAGAGTCAGTGCTTGCTTCTGGAAATGTTTCTTCTGAATGTTGGGAAGTAGCCTGTGAATAGTGTCCCATGACACCATAGATAAATAGAGCCTGAGTCCACTTCCATTTGGCAAGGCCTTCCTTCAATAGTACCTTCACATGTACTTTTCTGCTTCTTAAGGTTGAAGAATGACCAATGGTGACTGTTTGATGAGTTCCATTCTTCCCATTTGCTTCTATTGTGCACCCATTTTCTCACTGAAGTTGTTAGGCTTGAAAACTTTGTCAGGAAACTTCTTTCTGCTTGGTGGAGTTCTGGATGATTTGCAGACTCTTGCTAGGTGACCTCTTTTTTCACAACGGAGACAGATGGTATCAAAAAACTTGCATTCAGTGTGGGGGTGGCCCCCCCACAACCTCTGCAATAAAAATCTTGCCTCTTTCTTCCAAGGTCTTTCCTTTTCTTCTCCATTCTGAGTCTATAAATTCCTTCCTCCACCTCGCTACAGTCTGAATCAGAATCTAATTGCTCGCAATGGGTTGTTGTGGATTTTTCCACATCAGGATGGCTTGCGGCCTTGTTAATTTTCTTCATGGCTGCTGCTGAGGACTTGGTAGCTTCCACTGAAGAAGCTTCTTCTATGGCCTCCTTAAGCGTGATCTTAGGTTTCATTAATAATTTGCTCTGCAAAACCTTGTCTTTTAGGCCTAGAACAAATCGATCGCACATGGCCTCTTCCAAGTTGATAAATTCACATGCACCCCTAATGTCCCTTAGGCTTGCCACAAATCATTAACTTTTCGCTTTCCCTTGATCCCCATGGTAGAATTCGTGTCTCTTAATGAGGCACGATACTTGTGGCGCATAATGGGCTCTTAATAACTTTTCTAAATCGGGCCAGTCCATTACCTTCATGTCTGCAGCTCCTGCCAATGCCTTCGCCATCTTGAAAACGGCCGGACCGCAGTGGGTGAGAAAGACCGCCCTCTTCTGCTTGTCGGAAATGTCGGTGAGATTGTTTCCCTCCAAATACATTTGGAAATGATCTGCATACGCGTCCCAGTCTTCTGCCGTTGGATCGAATGGGGCTGGGGGGGTGTTCAGCACAGCCATCTCTCTCAGCTTCTTCTCTGCATTGTTGTTCAGGAAGGATCCCACCTTCATCGCCAGTGTTATATTTGCATGAAGAGTCAGACGCGGAGTGCTTCAGTGAAGAGTTTATTAGTGACTACAGCTCATAACAGACCCAATTTGGCTGGTCTGTGACTGCTACTTATAGCCAGCAGCTGCAGTTGCCAGCCAATCAGAGTGCAGGGTTTTCCCACACTTTTTAAACCAATCATTTCTGACATTTTACAAGAACAGTTCAAACTTAACCAATGACATTCAAAGCTGCATACATAACAATTTTAAAAAGAGATAGGACAGCAATTTGTCCAGAATGGTATAGGGTTTCCTGCTTGTGTAGGGGTTGAACCTCCAAGATCCCTTCCAACTCTGTATTCTGTTTTCTGAGTATAACCTACATTTATCTCAGTAAAGTTTTTCACAATCCTATCAAGTAGGACAGTGTAATAAAATCTGTATATTGTAGATGGCAGATTGAAGGTGCACAAATAATAATTTGGTATCAAGAGCTGGTAGAAATCCATGTGATGCATCACTAAATTATATTTGGCCATTTTCTCTGTGAAATATGTTTGAATCAAGCAGGATTTTTTTAAAGACAATTTTTGACATGGTCCTGCATCTTTGCAGTGCTTTTACTATTTGAAGTTAACTATAATTTCTTCCTTTAATCTTTCTTTCAAGTGAAACAAATCATTTGAGAGAAAATAGCCCTTTCAACTACTTCTTAGAGGCACTTATTCCTCTCTGATTTTGGTTTACTTCAAGTGCCTAATCTTGACAACTGTGAAGGTCAGTTATGATCTGGAAAATGTCAGCATATGTCCTATCTACCACTGCTGTAGGTCAGCTCTGTGGTCTTCTTAAGATTAATAGAACTGTTGCTCCACAAAGGTAGCAAATAAAGTTGGAAGCAACAATAATTGTTTTATAAAAAATGTTTTATTCAACAAATAATATTGTGGTCTCATTCTTTTCTCACCTTGATCAAGGTGAAATTCTAGAAAACTAGAAAATTCTTCAAAGCAATATGGAGTATAACTTGAAGGTTATAATGAAACCAGTCAAGATAACTTGGGATTCTTTTCGTTCTACATTGAGAACATATAATTTGAGGGTAAAGATTCATTTTCTGAGCTTGTGGGTTGGTTTCTGAACATTTCATTACCAGTCTAGGTAACATCTTCAGCAGAGTTTAGGGGACTGAAGACTAAAACATATGAAGAACAATTACAGGAACTGGGCATGGATACTCTAATGAAGAGAAGGACCAAGGGAGACATGATAACAGTGTTCCAATATTTGAAGGGCTGCCACAGAGAGGAAGCAGTCAAGCTAGTTTCCAAAGCACCTGAAGACCAAACAAGGAATAATGGATGGAAACTGAACAAGGAGAGATTCAACCTGGAAATAAGGAGAAATTTTCTGACAATGAGAACAAGCAACCAGTGGAACAGTTTGCCTTCAGAGGTTGTGGGAGCTTCATCACTTGGGACTTTCAAGAAGAGATTGGACTGCCATTTGTCAGAAGTGGTATAGGGTCTCCTGCTTGGGCGGGGGGGTTGGACTAGATGACCTACAAAGTCCCTTCCAACTCTGTTAATCTGTAACTGTATCTGACTAAACTCCTAGACATCCCTAAATTCTGCTGAAGATGTTACCTAGCCAGGTTACAAAACAGCCAGAAACCACCCCTACAAGTTCAGAGGATGGACCTTCACCCTCCTTCACCAGAGCTACAGATATTTGCTATCATTGCAAAACATATATTATTGCATCAAAAATTATTATTTTTGAGCTCTAATTCCAGAAAATGGCTGTATGGTAACCCATCCACAAATTCTCAGAAACAATTTATTTTAGTAAGGGTGTCTGTGTTGAATGCTATTCAGGGAAAATCCATATTTTCTCACAACTACAGGGCTATCCAGCAGTCCCTGACTGGTAGAAAATGATACAGGCAAGTCATTTGCTATGCCTTTACTTACTGTGAAGAGGGTACATTAAGTACAGGCATTAGTTGATTTCCATGTCTTTACTTTTTTTCCTTCAACCAAACATTTCTCACCACCTCTAATTTTCCTTTCACAGAGCTCTTCAGGAGTGGGGGGAAATGTAATGTAACCATTTAAAAAGATATTTTGAGATTAATTATCTATATCCTCTCAGTTTCTGAGGCAGCTCAAGTCTTTGATAGGAGCCTAATTTGTTTCAAGTTGCTGTGCATAAAACCAGCTTCATCTGCCTCATCTATGGATTTGAATATTTATGCATTTGAAGCAGACACATATCTTAAACACACAGCTGGAGAGTTGTGCTCAAAGAATAAAATTCAGTGCCAAAATAGAAGAAGGTTTTTAACACATAAAGAATTACATCTGTTGTGCTGGAATATTTGAACAATGAGAAACAAATTTCTCTCAGGATAGATATAGGATTCATATACCATTTTTGGATGTCTTAAAGAACAATCTGGTGGGTTGAACTTTTATTTATTTTTTGTTTTGAAGAGTCATATAGGATCTATACTGTCATTTACCAGGTTATAGATATCACCCTTCAAGCTTCCATCCCCTCACCCCAAATCTGGATAATCCACAGTCGTTTCTCCACAAGTGAACTCTTTTTGCACATTACCTGAGCTGCCAGGGAGTAGAAGTGGAACTCATCAAATTTTCAGAAACTAAAGTGGCAGGAATAGCCAACACCAGAAGGCAAGCTCAATATTCCAAAAAGATGTTGATGTCAAGCCCGAAACTGACATATGCATAGCAATTTTATTTAGCCCTATCATATATTCCTTTCTTTCTCTTTGCTGGTTACGGGGGGGGAGGGTTTCAGACTTGCACATTCCTAAGGTGGGAGGAGTGGAGATAGTGAGGGTTGTTTAGGCTAGGTGGTTCTTCTTCCCGTGGGAACAGAAACTGACCATGCTGAGAACTGCAGGTGGAGATTGATGACACCAGGCAACGTTGATTTACTTCTATTGGGAAATGTGACTTTTGGGGGTTGTTTCTAATTTCCAATATTATGTGGTGTAATTCTGGGTTGCGTCAGATCTGGAATTACAACAGACTTTGTCAAATTGATGCTTTCCTAAATAAAAGAAATTGTTTTGGAAGATGGACTTTGCTCTTTTCTTTTTAAATGGATTTCATCACTTGGAAACCTGACAGTTGATAGACTTGAACACTGGGCCCTATCTAACAAATTGAAGTTCAAATGAGGTTTTACACTTAGGCAAGAAAAACAGAGGAACAGAGTAGCTAAAACTTGGTTTAATGTCAGTAACTGTGAAGGGAACTTGGAGTCCTAATGGACAATCACTTAAATATGAGCAAACAGTGTGTGGCAACAGCCAAAAAAAGCCAATGCAATCCTAAGCTGCATTAACACAGGGATAGAATCTAGTACTGCTTTACAAAGCCTTAGTAAGACCCCACTTGGAATACTGCATCCACAATATAAAAAAGATGTTGAGACTTTGGAAGGAAAAAAGATGCTGAGACTCTGGAAGGAGAAAAGAGCAACAAAAATTATTAGATGGGTGGAGGCTAAAACATATGAAGAATGGTTACAAGAATTGGGTATGTCTAGTCTAATGAAAAAAGGGACTAGGAGAGACTTGATAGCTATGTTCCAATATCTGAGGGGCTCCTACAAAGACAAGAAGGTCAAATTATTTCCAAAGCACCAAAAGGCAAGACAAGAAACAATGGATAGAAACTAATCAAGGAGAAAAAGCAGCCTAGAACTAAGGAGAAAATTCCTGACAATTAGAGCAATCAACCAATGGAATAGCTTGCCTTCAGAAGTTGTGGGTGCCCCATCACCAGAGGTTTTCAAAAGAGACTGGGCATCCATTTGTCTGAAATGGTATACAGTCTCCTGCTTAAGCAGGGGGCTGGACTAGAAGACGTACAAGGTCACTTCCAACGCTATTATTCTATGTTCTACAGTACAGGTGAAACTCGAAAAATTAGAATATCATGAAAAGTTCATTTATTTCTGTAATGCAACTTAAAAGGTGAAGCTAATATATGAGACAGACTCATGACATGCAAAACAAGATAGGTCAAGCCATGATTTGTCATAATTGTGATGATTATGGCTTACAGCTCATGAAAACCCCAAATCCACAATCTCAGAAAATTAGAATATTACATGCAATCAATAAAACAAGGATTGTACATAGAACAATATTGGACCTCTGAAAAGTATAAGCATGCATATGTACTCAGTACTTGGTTTGGGCCCCTTTTGCAGCAATTACTGCCTTAATGTGGCAATGGAAGCTATGGGCACTATCAGCCTATGGCACTGCTGTGTTATGGAAGACCAGGATGCTTCAATAGTGGCCTTCAGCTCTTCTGCATTGTTCGGTCTCATGTCTCTCATCTTTCTCTTAATGCCCCATAGATTCTCTATGGGGCTCAGGTCAGGCGAGTTTGCTGGCCAATCAAGCACAGTAATCCCATGGTCATTGAACCAGATTTTGGTGCTTTTGGCAGTGTGGGCAGGTGCCAAGTCCTGCTGGAAAATGAAGTCAGCATCCCCATAAAGCTTGTCTGTGGAAGGAAGCATGAAGTGTTCCAAAATCTCCTGGTAGACGGCTGCGTTGACCCTGGATTTAATAAAGTACAGTGGACCAACATCAGCAGATGACATGGCTCCCCAAATCAACACAGACTGTGGAAACTTCAAGCATCTTGCAGTGTGTGCCTCTCCATTCTTCCTCCAGACTCTGGGTCCTTGGTTTCCAAATGAGATGCAAAAGTTGCTGTCATCAGAAAAGAGGACTTTGGACCACTGAGCAACAGACCAGGTCTGTTTTTCTTTAGCCCAGGTAAGACGCTTCTGACGACATTTGAAGCCCATGTCCAGGATCCGTCTGTGTGTGGTGGCTCTTGATGCACTGATTGCAGCCTCAGTCCACTCCTTGTAAAAGTCCTCAACACTTTTGAATGGGCTTTTCCTGACAATCCTCTCCAGGCTGTGGTCATCCATGCTGCTTGTGCACCTTTTTCTTCCACACTTTTCCCTTCCACATAACTTTCTATTAATGTGCTTTGATACAGCATTTTGGGAACATCCAACTTCTTTTGCAATTACCTTTTGAGGCTTTCCCTCCTTATGGAGGGTGTCAATGATGGTTTTCTGCACAACTGTCAGGTCAGCAGTCTTTCCCATGATTGTGATTCCTACTGAACCAGACTGAGAGACCATTTAAAGGCTCAGGAACCCTTTGCAGGTGTTATGGCTTAATCATCTGATTAGAGTGGGACACTTTGAGCCTAGAATATTGCACCTTTTCACAATATTCTAATTTTCTGAGATTGTGGATTTGGGGTTTTCATGAGCTGTAATAATAATAATAATAATAATAATAATAATAATAATAATAATATTCGACTTGTATGCCGCCCTTCTCCCTAAGGACTCAGGGCGGCTAACAATAAAACAGTAAATATTTACAAAAAATTTACCTAAAAAATTAAATCTAAACAAGCCGAAATATGCAATAAAACCAATAAAACCTTAAAGTTAAAACAATTTAAAACCCCCCACCCGGGTCATTCCAGGCCAGCCTGTTGGAACAACCAAGTCTTCAGGTCCCGGCGGAAGGAGCGGAGATCAGGGGCCAGACGGAGATCCACGGGGAGCTGATTCCAAAGGGTGGGCACTCCCACGGAGAAGGCCCTAGCCCTGAGGACTGCCAGTTGACAATGCCTAACCGACAGTATCCCAAGGAGGCCCCTCCTGTGGGAGCGAACAGGGCGATCGGAATGTGATGCTGGCAGGAGGCGTTCCTGCAAGTACCCTGGACCCAAGCCATTTAGGGCTTTATAAGTTGTTACTAACACCTTGAAACTAACCTGGAAGGCAACCGGCAACTAATGCAGGTCACGCAGAGGGTGTAACATGGGAGTATCGGGATACTCCATCACAGCCCGCGGCCGCATTCTGCACCAGTTGTAACCTCCGGGTAGTTCGCAAGGGCAGCCCCATGTAGAGAGCATTACAGTAGTCGATCCTAGAAGTACGAGCGCATGAGTGACCGTTTGAAGGGCATCTCGGCTCAGGTAAGGGTGAAGCTGGCGAACCAGCCAGACCTGGGCAAAAGCCCCCCTGGCCACAGCTCCCACCTGCTCCTCCAAAGTGAGCTGTGGATCCAGGAGGATGCCCAGATTCCTTGCCCTATCCACGGGGGCAACACCTCTCCCCATGGCCAAAGATGGAACATCACCGGGAAAACCGAGATGCCGGTAGGAACAGCCACTCCATCTTGGTCGGGTTGAGCTGGAGCCTATTTCTATCCAGACCCGCACCGCCTCCAGGCACCGAGACATCACAGAGAGAGCATCACTGATCTGGCCTGGGGTGGAGATATAAAGCTGGGTATCATCTGCATATTGATGATACCTCACCCCAAAACCTCGGATGATCTCACCCAGCGGTTTCATGTAGATATAAACAGGAGAGGCAAGAGAACCGACCCTGTGGCACCCCACAAGTGAGGGGCCTTGGAGCCGATCTCTGCTCTCCTGTCAACACCGACTGCGAGTGGTCCGAGAGGTAGGAGAACCACCGCAGAACGGTGTCCCCCACCCCCAACCCCCAGAGCCACCGCAGTAGGATTCCATGGTCGATGGTATCGAAAACCGCTGAGAGGTCTAATAGGACTAGGACAGAGGAAAGACCTCTGTCCCGAGCCCTCCAGAGATCATCCATCAGCGTGACCAATGCTGTCTCCGTGCTGTGTCCAGACCTGAAGCCTGATTGGTACGGGTCTAGAAAATCAGTTTCCTCCAGGAACAAGGAAAGTTGCTGCACCACCACGCTCTCAACAACCTTTGCTAAAAAGCGAAGGTTGGAGACTGGACAATAGTTATCCAAAACGGCTGGGTCCAGGACAGGCTTCTTGAGGAGGGGCCTCACCACCGCCTCCTTCAGGGTGGCGGGGAAGACTCCCTCACTCAAAGATGCGTTGACAACTGCCTGGAGCAAGCCGCATGTCACCTCACTGGAGGCATACACCAACCAGGAGTGACACGGGTCCAATAAACACGTGGTGGAGGACAACCTCCGCATGATCCTGTCCACTTCATCAAGGGAGACTGGGTCAAACTCAACCCAGATAGAATCAACCAGATCCGCTGTCACCTCATCATCAGACCACTGCCAGTCCGAGTCCAAGCCAGCCTGAATCCGAGCGACCTTATCCGCCAGATGTAGCTAAATTCCTCTGCTCTGCCCGCAAAGGTCCCCCTCCTTCACTTGGAGGAGGTAATGGGTAACCCTGAACAGGGCTGCAGGGCGATCATCGGTGGACGCAATCAGGGCAGAGAAGTAAGCACGCCTCGCCACCCTGATCGCTTCCAGGTAGGTCCTAATGTAGGTTCTTAACTGGCCACGGTTGAATTTGGAATGGCTCATCCTCCACCTGCTCTCTAGGCATCTTCTCCACCGTTTCATCCCCGGAGCTCCTCGAGAACCAGGGAGCTAACCGGGTCTGCGGCGGGGAAGAGGCCGCAAGGGGACAACCTGGTCAAGTGCCCTTGAAGCCGCCTGTTGCCAGGCTGCTGCCAGCACCTCGGCCGGGTTGTGGTCAAGGGAGGTGGGCAAGAACCCCAGAGCCATCTGAAACCTCTCAGGGTCCATCAGGCTGGGGCGGAACCATCGAATTGGTTCCTCATCCCAGCGGCGAGGGATAGCCCCCTGAAAGACTAGCCACAGGAGATAGTGATCCATCCATGACAAGGGTAGGGTAAACGGAGAACCCACCCCCAGATCACTACGCCAGTGTCCCGAGATAAAAACAAGGTCGAGCGTGTCCTCATGAGTGGTCCCCTCACCTGAGAGTCAGGTCCATGGCTCCATGGATGCCATGAACTCCTGAGCCAAACCCGATGCCCCCCCAAGAGAAGGCAGGTTAAAGTCCCCAGGACCATAAGCCTGGGGAGCTCCACTGCCACCCCCGAGAGGACGTCAAGCAGCCCAGGAAGGGCCGTTGCCACGCAGCTGGGGGACAGGTATGTCAGCAACAGGCCCAACTGACCTCCCGGGCCCAACCTGATGAGGAGAGTCTCACACCCGCCTATCTCCGGAACATTGGCCTCCCTTGGAAACAGAGTCTCTCTAACAATTATGGCTACCCCACCGCCCCTTCCCTGGGCTTGAGACCGATGTAGTACACAGAAACCGGTGGGGCATAGATCACACAGGGGGACACCCCCCTCCGGCCCCAACCAGGTTTCCATGATGCACGCCAGGTCCGCAGCCTCCTCCTCGATAACCTCACGAAGGAGGGATGACTTATTAGCTACGGACCTGGCATTCACATAAAACAGCTAAGCCCAGGGAGCACACCTCCCAAGATCCCAGGGGAGCGGGCAGAGACCTGAGGGTCAGAGCGCGCCACCGCTCGCAGACAGCGGGGGCGTGCTCCCGAAATGAAATTTGGCCCCTGGTCTCATCCCCCCTGCCATAACCGATCACCCTCGGAATTGCCAACCCCACCCTGGCCCCTGCGGACTCCAAGCCCCCCCCCAGCTCCCCCCACTGGGCCCAGTTGCTGGCCTGGAAGGACAATGCTGAGCCGACCCATAATTACCCTCCCTCCTCCCTAACCCCTTAAGACAATGAATTAAAAAATTTAAAAGTTTCCCCTTGGTGCCAAATTTGGAATTTAAACCCTTGGTCGCAGCATGCCACCTCTCGGGATCCCAAGATCTGTCATTAAGGTAAGTCATAATCATCACAATTATGACAAATCATGGCTTGACCTATCTTGTTTTACATGTAATGCAAATGCAATGAGTCTATCTCATATATTAGTTTCACCTTTTAAGTTGCATTACAGAAATAAATTAACTTTTGCATGATATTCTAATTTTTTGAGTTTCACCTGTATGTTCTAAATGCCAACCAACAATTAGGATTCATTTGTTTAACCCAAATTGCCTCCCATTTTGTGATAGTTAGAGTCTGAGTAATCCCAGTAGGGTAAAGTGCTTTAGAGAAAAAAGTCTTTCTTTTCTTTTGCATCCTGCTTCCTTATTAGTAGTCATTTTCTCTCACTTAAACTTCTATTTTTTGCTCCATTTATTTTCTTATGCTGCCTTTTTCTAGGATAGTCTTCTCCTGATGTTCTTTCCTAACCTTTGCTCCTTAGGCTAAATTTCTTCTGTTCCTCTCCTTTTTCTTTATCCCATTTGTGTACATATTACACAGTTTTGTACATTTTTCCCAAGTTTCTCTGTTCTTTGGACCAGCTCCCTCCCATGTTGGAGATGCCTAGTTTTGATATTTTTTACTTTATTTTTTCCAGGCTGCCTACCTTTAAGCTTCCTATACCCCACTTATTCTGTCCCACTGTTTATCTTGCCATCTCCAAAGGTCCCATTTCCCACATCCAGTAATTTAGATTAATGTAATTTAAGCTTCTCTGGCTTGCATCAGTTTTATTATAACCAAATGGATTGCATATCAATCTCAATACATTGATTTTAGAATTCCTACAAAAGCTCTGGACTTTGTACAGGTTTACACACCATGTTTAATTCTTGGTTCCTTACAGTGGTATATATTTATATAAAGCTACTATAGTGTAGTAGTTAAGGATGTTGAAGTAGAAGTAGATAGACTCCAATTCAAAGTCATCCATGGCTATGGAAACTCACTGGGTAATTTTGGTCCTGAAAGTAGCCAGGCTACATGAACAAGTTGCTGTTGCAGAAAACAAATGAAAAAAAAAAACCCTCCCCCACAATAAGCTGCCTTGAGTTCTTGGGAAAAGAGCAAAAGATAAATCTAGTAAATAAACAAAATATATTGAATCTCAATATTTTAAAATAAATTTAAAGATGATTTTTCTTAGGAAATTCAAGGAATTAGGTTGAAAAATTGTAACAGCTTTCCATATGTATCAATATCTATGGTCCAGACCATGCATAATTCAGGAACATGTTAATGAAAATTGTTTTATTTAGCTGACCATGTAGGCTGTTAAATTAGTTGTTTTCTTCATGCCAACTTGTCAATTCTTGCTTTATCTACATTAGTTTAATAGTTCATACTTCTATTATGATCAGTAAAAATAGACAAATACAATTTATTAAAAGGATTAGAATAAAAGGAAATACATAATTGCAATAAAATATTAATAATAAAATATTAAAGGAAACTTGAAAGGCAAAAGCTAATTAACTGGGTTACTAAAATGATGAAGCAAATGATCAATTACTAAAATATAGAGGTGATAAAATACTTACATTCTTTTAAACTACTTAAGTGATATCCTTTGGGAGATAGGTATTAATAAGTGTTAATTTATTTACTATTGCTATGACTTAACACTGTGGAACTATAAAGTTTTAAAACTATAAAGTTTTAAAATTTTATCTGAGGGTCATAAAACTATAAACGAGGAAAAATTATATTACCTAGCAATGAACAGCAATGACAGTCAAGCAGGATTTAACTCCACTAGTGGAGGTCATCGCTAGTCAATCTTCTAATCCTTTGCAGGATTGAAACTGACAAATGTATGCTACACTGCTCCCATTTTCCATCTCAATTATTTGCCATGAACTGGAGGATGAATATCAATAGCAGATATCCTGCTTTAGTAATGTTAGCTTTATTTAGAAATCTGGTCTTCCAGAGTTCTTATAATTCTTTAGAAACTTATTGCTGCATTTGTGCTAAGTATAAGTCATTTTTCTCCTCCTGCTCCATTCTGTAACCTTTTTATCTCTTTTTTTCCAGAGGGAAAAAGCCAACCTGAAAACACACTTTATTACCAAGAAACTGCAGTGGGAAAGGAAAACCAAGCAGGTTCTTCACATGTGTGAAATATGCTGCCTTATATTACCTACACATACTGATTTTGAGTGATTCGCCTATACAAAGCTAGTTTCAGGCAATATAGCTGAACTCTTCAGGGTAGTGTTTTATTTATTTATTTTTGGAATACAAGCTTTTTAGAAGATCAGAGAAAGTCAGAAAAAAAACATTGCAAATGACATCAGGTGCATCCATTGATGAATCAAGAAGGGGAAAATGGGGAAAAATGGGACTTCAGCCATCATTTTACATGGGAAGTGCATCTTTTTGGTATCAAAGGAACTGGAATTTGGAGATTGCCACAGACAACTCACTTGTCCTTCTTCTCTTTTTGTCTCATATGCCCTCACCCCCCAGTTTTATTTACCATGAATGTTGTGTAAGAGAAAGAGAATTATTCCTTTTCTCAAGCCTCTTCCTTGGAGCAATCACTCTGTAGCAGTGGATTTGCAGGTATTTTGCTGCTGGTAGTTATCACCTAAGGGGCACCATCAGTGGTGGGATTCAAAATTTTTTACTACCAGTCCCCACTCCTGGAGGAAGGTTACTGCAAAATCCCCATTCCCTCCCCACCCTACTACCCTGCTTTCCAACTCTGTTCTCCTGTGCAGGGCAACAAAAAAGAACCCAGCCAATCAGTTGGGACTTGGGAAGCAGAGAATAGGTGGGGGCAGGGCCAGTCAGAGGTGGTATTTGCTGGTTTTCTGTACTACTCAAAATTTCCACTACTGGTTCTCCAGAAGTGGTCAGAACCTGCTGAATACCACCTCTGGGCACCATCCTTCCACAGCTTCTGGTACAGAGAGAGCCCTTATTCCGATTCATTGCTTATTCAGTAGTCACTGAGAATATTTATTTATTTATTTATTATTTGGTCTTATATGCCGCCCTATCTCCCGAAGGACTCAGGGCGGCTCACATAAAAAACAATGAATACAAAAGTTAAAAGAGATTTAAAAATATTAAATCAATTAGGACCAAATAAATATTTAAAACCCCACCACAAAGATTTAAAACAACCCCCCACCTTAGTCCAGGCCGGCTTGTTCAAATATCCAAGTCTTTAGGCCACGGCGAAAGGAGCGGAGGTCAGGAGCCAATTGTAGCTCCAGAGGAAGCTGGTTCCACAAAGTGGGTGCCTCCACAGAGAAGGCCCTACCCCTAGGGACCGCAGCCAACACTGTCTGACCCATGGTACCCCAAGGCGGCCCTGTCTGTGGGTGCACATTAGGCGATTGGTGTTCGATGCTGGCAGGAGACGTTCCCACAAGTACCCCGGCCCTAAGCAATGGTGGTTGAAAGTATGGTCAATCCATTTCTGACATTGACTTTTTTTTTTGTTTTGGCCAGGATCATCAATAGATGACAGAGCCCTTAGTATGTGGATTGTACTATTTAATTGCAGCTTCTCTCCTTGGTAATAAAAGACTCTTTTCTGCTTCCTTTTTTTGTCCTAGCTTTCATTGTGTTGGCAACTTGGCTTTTCCCATTGTGCTTCTGATGGTGTCTTCAGAAATCAGAAGCAAGCAGATTGTAGCAAGCTTGTACTGTTTGTTAAACAATATGAAGCATCTCAATGTTAAAGAGACTCATTTTGAAACTTGCTAAAAACTGCTGGTTGTTAGCATTGCACATATTTTGAAATGAAGTTGTTCAGCTGAGCTGAAATTTACTAAATTTGAACACTTAGCCATCTGGAGCATTAGATGCTTAATTACCACAGAAAGAGTTGTGAATTAACAATTTGAGACAGCTTCCACTTTCGAGTGAAGATTTTGATGAGGTTTGAGTCTTTTATTCTGCACAAAAGGAAATATGCAAGTAGGTCACGCCATGCCTGTAACTAAGGCTTACTTTCAGATGCTTTTTCTCCCCCACAAAACCTTATCTTTGTCAAAAAGCTTTATGCAGAAGCAGTTTAAAAAACCCTATCTTTCAGAATAAAGCAGTGAAAATGACAATTATATAGAAATGGTTTTAGAGAAACCAAAGACCTGGTAGAGTATTTTATTACTCCCCCCCTTCCTTTTCTCCTTTTCACCTTTTTGGGCTTTCACTGTTAACCATTAGTCTTCCTGGTGCATGATTTGCTCCTTGAGACAATGCACACTTGAAGGGCATATACTGAACGAAACAAGAAAACCTTTGTCCTTCATGCCCAAGGGAAGCTAAAGGAGAATACCCTACCCTGCTTTGCCAAGAGGCCTTCAGTCTACATTCCTAAGAGGATAGTTAGGCCTTTGAGGCATTTAATTGTGGCTTTTCAAAGAGAGGGTACATTGAGGTGTAAGAACCAGGCATTGGATTTTCCTGCTCTAGGAAGGTAAATTTGCAGCTAGTTGCATTCCACTGTTTTTGGTGCAAGTTTCTTTCTTTCTTTACTCCTTCCCTGGTGGTGCTGTACTGGATGATAGAACTTACTAAATGCTTGCAATGAGCATTTGAAGTACTCTTTGAATGGCAAGACTGTTCTTTAACACAGGGGTCACCAACCTCTTGGACCTCAGGGACCACCAAACTCATAATTTTAAATCCCACAGACCACTAATATGAATTTTGACTGACAGTGGCTTGCTGATGTTGGTGGGAAAGTCGGTCCCATATTCCAGAGCTGCAGAAGACACAGAACTGGCCCTATGGTCATCCTGGAGCAGCTGCTCCTCCACTTGGGTGGATCGGCCTGCCATGAACTGGAGAATGACCAAAGGGCCAGTCCTGTGACTCCTGCAGCTCTGGAATATGGGACCAACTTTCCCACCAATGTCAGCAAGCCACCCTGGGCAGATTTCCCTCCCTTGCTGTTGGTCTTACCTTCAAGTTCCAGCTCGCGTGGCTCTACTCAAGGTAAGGTTTGTGCTTGGTTGAAGGGTGGGACCATCGGGTGGACAGGCCATGTGGCTGGAGCAGCCTTGTGTTGCCACGCAGCCTGGATTAATTGCTTTGCGGGGAGTGCTTTAGGGGGGACATTTCTCTGAAGACCACCACAATTTTCTCACGGACCACCAGTGGTCCCTGCCCCACTGGTTGGCAACCACTGCTTTAATAATCAAAACAACAGGGTTTTTTCCCCTCTAGACCCAGCCTATGGGTGTGCCAGAGTAATTTCAAGAATTTCTTTCCTTCTGTTCTCTTCCTAAACTATATGACTAATGGATCACAATAAATGCAATTATAACCACTACAAACAGTGTACTCAGTGTGTTCCATATATATTTACTATGGAAAGTTGCTTCTTCCATTCCCATCCCATGATAACTGATATGATAGTCATTTCCAATCAATACTAAGTATATGTTGGCTTCTGTCTCCTACAGAGGAGTTAGCATTTGATTGATCTTCATCCCATAGGTGATTTTGTATATAGGAGCTATCACGCAGCTCTAGGAAATGATTTTTTCCATATCTGCCATCATTTCATTCTGATGGTTTACATCGGTTCAACGAAACAGTCCTAATCTGCGCTGCCAGTATCCCTGGACTGATTTAAAATGGCATACTGACAACAACTTGAAAACGCTATTTACTTAAATATAGTATTCATAACGTACTTTGTATAAACATACCAGTCATAATTGCACTTAACTATCTCTTGTCTTTTTCCTAAAAAGCAGGATGTGTTCAGGATGGAGATTAAATGGCAAAGTAATAAGGCCAGCTTGGATACCACACTGAGTAGCCCAGGTTATCATTTAACCCTTAATCTGAGAGTCATAGAAAATAACATGTCACATCCAAACTAAGGTGAAATATCAGTAATCTGCAATGGAAAGAAACCATCACAAACTTCCAAACTTGTATTTTCCATGGTGGAAGACTATATGGAATGAATCTATCAATCTTTAAGTTAAGGAAATTTAATTGTTCATTTTCAGTTTGATTTGTGGAATCAGATTCAAGTTTGTTACATCTGCATATGTAATAATTTAGTATTAAGCAAATGCTTTGTTTTATTTTGAAGGAGTGGACAATAGAGATAGTGGCTTACCTTAAATTGTTCAGTCTCCACTTTTCCCACTTTTTAAGCTTTCTATCTATCTGTTTATCTTTTTATTTTTGTAATAAACAATGTCTAGTTATTTCAAAAAAGGAAGACATTATTATATGTTAGTGACAGGATGCAAAAGTACATATACCCAAGATCACACAGAACATGTATTTTTAAAATTCTATGTATGACAATAGAAATTATTATTCTTGCTGCTTCTCTTTAAATAAACAACTGTATTTCTGAATAATTTATGCCTTTTTATAAATATACTTTTTACCAAGCTTCATGAAATTTATATTAATATACTTTTCTCTAAACAAATCATAAATATTATAAATACTTATCACACCATTTACTTCGATTCTATTTTATCTTTGAAATGGGGAAAATATGCATGTCATTATTTGTTTGATCACAATGACTTGGAAATATATATGTTATGCAATATATTTTTTAAAAATGTATAAAATTGGGATATTATCAGTGCTGTAATGCTGATGTAATCAGGGTTAAAGTAAAATGAAATTTTGTGCATATGGTAACTAGCAGGATTGATTGCCCTATACCATGCTTGATGATATTTTTGAAAAGGCCAAGATATGTTTCCAGGAAAATCATTTGGTAATAGTGGTAAAAATGATCAGTGCTTTGGCTATCCCAATTGTAGGCCAAATTCGGTATGAATTTGTTAAATTATTACCTCTGAAAAATGAACTCTTTTATAAGCATTTGCTGTTGTGCTACCTCAGCCATCTAAAATTATAGGCTCAGATAAACAATCTACTGATTGAATTCAACTCATCAAGGGACAAGATACCAACTTTGATGGAAATAAGAACAAAAGAAGGTTGAGTAAATTAGTTCTTAATGCCAGCATAAATTAGCTTTATACTGCAAACCTAGGCGCATTCACAATGGCCTTTTAATTCTGAAAAAAAATAGGGAGTGACATCAATCCTCCTTTCGATTTTTCAATAAAAATGAGACTCTTGCTGGCATCAGGGTATCATTTCTATAACCGTGACCTCTGCAATTCTGTGTTTCATATGCATTGAGCCCTGCAGTATTTTAAATCAGGATTCATGCAAGCCAAAGCATAGAGGAAATTCCTATTTATTTTGCAGTCTAATGTAGCTATGTGAGATATTACAAAAAAGAGCAGGAAAAAGTAGAACTCATGCATTAACATTTTAATATTTATTGTTCCCTGTGGTTTTTCATATTTGTGACCACCGCTGCTGCTAAGCTGTTTCCTCGGTGTCATTCACTGGATACTGCCCAATAGAAAGAATGGAAATTGCTGTAGCAGCAGGACAGATTTAGTTGCAATAGGATTACCAGATTTTCTGTAGCACTTCTAGGAGGCTGGTTGTTCTGTTCAGATGGAAGACAGGAATGATCTGCTTAAGAGAAAATGGCTTCTGTTTAGCTCTTTTCCCACCCACCTTCCTGTCTTCTTTTTGTGTCTCTGCAGGACACAGAGTCCTTACTTGTAAACCCTTCCCCCCAACTTCAGTTTTATTTTTGCAGCACCCAGCTGTCTTGATTCTAGTGTTGACAGACACCCAGTTTGAAACTGGAGATTGTTCTAAGCATGAAGTTTATCCTTCATTCTATAATAGGAAAAGAGCTCAAACAAATCATTCTCTTGATTATTTTTCTTATATTTTAAGCTCTCTGGGTGTATCCCGAAAGCTTCCAACAATCTCTTAGCTTATTTTAAAATGGAAATAGGTTATGAAAAAAAAAATTCTATGCAAAAAAAACAACCACCACCTATTCAGATTGAGATTATGCTAATGACCAAAACTGGAAAAGGAGGAGAGATAATGGGGCAGCAGACTTAATTTGCAAATTAGGATGCTTGTTTTTGTTAGTATCATTAGCTTCCTATACAATATTTTCTTCTGCATAATACTTTTCCATTTTTCCATTCCTACATGACCATGGAAACAATGCTGGCTCCTTCAGCTAAGAAATGGAGATGAGCACCACCCCTCGTGTCAGACATGACTGGACAGGGGAAATTTTACCTTTACCTTTATGTAAAAGGGATATAGGTATCCTTGTTAACTTAAACATGAGACATCCCTGGAATATTGCAAATTCCTCTTTTAGAGTGCAAAGGTTGGGTCCCTGTTTCCTCATTTTGTATCTGCCCCAGTCCATTTGCCTGTTAGTTTTATTTTCTTGTCTTTAGTTCTTTCACCTTCTTAATAGCTGTTCTTTAAAGCCATCTCTAGATGATGGCCTCAAGCAGCCACTCAATTATTTAGGAGGCCAATGAAAAAGCAATATATCCCAAAGAGGATGTTCCATGAATTAACCTTGTTGTGTGGAAGGTACTTTTTACATTCATTGATAGCTTAAATATGCTTTTCCCAAATCAATTGTTTCTTGCACTTGGACATGGAAAATTGGCTTGATATAATCATAACATTCATAAGAGGCTTAATTTGCATTTCACTTCATGAAAAGTTTTCATATGAAATTACATTTTCTTTTTATTTTGTGTCAGTTTTATGTGATAATAAACTTTTTCTAGCTTCGGTGAGCACTGCTACTTTTTTAAAAAAAATTCAAGAGCACAAGATTAGTTATGGTTCCAATTCATTAGATGAGCCTGTATAATATGTTTCAAATAAGTTTGATATACTTTAATTTTCTTCAGTTGCAGGGAATTACTTTATTGATAGCCTTCCTTCTCAGAGATCACAAATCCCTTACTTCATTTTCTATCAGCAAATATGTGGCTCAGGTTAATCAGTCCTAAACTACAAATTCAGTAGATGAAATTCAAATGAACACATTGTCTTCAAATGGTAACCCAACATATTTCCTTTGCCTCTTTAACAGATGACTTGTTCAAATGTTCATAAAGGTGAACACTTCACATTTCCACCCCTCATTTTTTCAATTAACAAAATGTCAATTGTTTTTTTGAACTGTTTCATCTATGTTAATCTAAGATAGCCTACCTACCTGAGCACAGCATTTGAATATGGAGTTAAATCTTCCTCTTTGGTACAAGTATGTGCAAGTACAAGGAATTCCAGACCGGAATTCCAGATCTGAGAAATGTACCTGAATGAACATCTTTCAAAGCATAAAGTTGCAGATCTGTAAGAATAATTTTTGTCTGGTTTTCCTTTTATCTCCCAGCAATTTTTATATTTGAGTTTATAAATTATAAATTTAGATAATTTTCACAATTCCAATTAGTGTTTACAAACTATATGATGCTTTTAAAAACAGTTTAATTTTTACCATAGTTTCAGTCAGGAAATATGATTATCCTTAGTTACTGAGGATTTCAGAGTCCATCTCATTTCAATTATTCTGTCTGTAATTATTGTAACAATATCATACATCACTTGTCCAGTTAGGATTCAGATCTTGGAAACACTTAGTTCAGTAACAAGTCAACACAATTTAGAGATCTATCATTATCATGATGGGTTTTTTTTCCCTATATGGCAGACAACAAGAAATGTAGGTTGTCTCAGTCTATCCCATTGCATATTAAAGCCGTTATGATGTTTCCTCCTGCTTTATAAGCCATGATTCAAATTTGATTCTGACTATGACTTTGACAATGATTCAATATATCTGCCTAAACTCAATAAATACTTCAGCTTTATTGTAACTGTGTCTGCATGTGTGTGCCTGAAACCTTGAAACTAAACATCTTTCTATATTTTAATTACTTCCCAAAATGATTAAGAAATGAGGTAGACAGAACTTAATATCCATATAGGCTACATACAGTTAGATCCCAGTCACACAATTCTTAAGTTTACAAAAACTTTCCATTTGTAGAGTTTACAACAAGGAGATGCTGTCTGAATTTCATATAGGTTATCCCACTATCTCCATTTCATTCAGGAGATTATACCACCACAAATCCATTTTCCAGATAGTTTCAGTTTTTCTTTGCTCCTTTGGAAACATCAGCATATCATAATTCCTCACTGTAAGTCCCACAGACAAGAATTCCCATCTAAAATACTGTAAGCTCATTATCATTAACCTTTACAATATACTGTAGTGAGCTCAAACTCTAGCTGACTATTCATTAAAAGCTTTGCTATTATTAGTATTAAATTTCAGCAAAACTGTAAAAAAGCAAAGTAAATATACCACAACTGGTTTGCACTCACCTGGATATGAAATATTCTTTATTTGGTGGAAACATATACCTATCCTGCTTTACCACCCATAAACACCAGTTTAACTATAAGTGGCTGCTAGCAAAATTCTAGGTTTCTAAGAAGTTGCTTTATTGTTGATGAAATTAAAGTTCCATTTGCTACTATCATGGTTTGCCTGTTTGAGGTTGTTAATTTCTTTCTATCTTTTTATTCTCAAGGTACTGAGCAACAATCCAATAACCTCTGTCTCTCTCTCTCTCTCTCCCCGCCTTGTCAATAACAGCTTGGGATGGTTCATGCTAGCCAGTAGCTCTTTGATGAGCAATACAAAAATACCCATAGCTGTGTCCAGAGCATTTATTTAAAAGTTATTTAAAAATACATCTGAATTGACACCTCCACATGAGCTTCTAGAGCTAGTAATTAGGCTTTTAAAGCTACTGTAACTTCACACAGTTCTGGTAGCTTTAAAAGCCTAGCCTACTAGTGCTCTAGCATGATACAGTAAGGCTTGTTCACAAAAATGAATTTTTGTGGCTCTGTGCATTCTTAAGGGTGGATGGTGTAGAAGTCCCATACTACTGAGAACCTATATTTACAAATGGATTTGTTGATAATGAAAATCTAGAGCAACCATACGGAAAAGATGAATAAATTGCAGCATCCAAATATATTGTACAAATTGACCACAATGCTCTATGGAGTGTACTTTTTTTCTTCTTGGCCAAAATATAATTTCCTTTACCACACACAATACATTCTCATTATTGATTATATGGAGAAGCAATACTAATAAAAAGAATAATCTTTTGTTCTTCAAATGAGCTTTGTTCTGTGTTTTGATGTATTTCATGTTTCAAGTAACATTATTCTAACCATCATCTCCCCTCATCTCATATTTAAAGCTTTATTTAAAATGCTAGCTCTTCTCAAAAGGAACCTGACTTGCCTGGCATAACCTCTTATAGTTTTTAACATACATTTTGCCCCTTCTGGTTCTATGGAAGGAAAATCCTTGATTTTACAGAAAGAAAATTTCCAGATAAATAAAATGGATAACAACGTGAGGTGTTTTTTCAGTCTTCAAACAACGAAGTTTTAAGAAAACTTCAGTTAACAAAGATTAGGATTCATAGTTCCAATGAATGGCACAAGTTTAAGAGATTTAGTATGTGTTGCCATCCACAAAAATAGGCTGCTTGATTTCCCCAGCTTCTGCGATAATCTCCTTAGTGTTTCCTCAGCAGTGGAAGAAAGCTGTGGAAGAAACAGGTGGGCTTCTTATTCCAGCTGATGAACACCCTGCTTTTTACTTCTGCCCAGTCAGCTGTGGTGAATAGTCTAAGGATTGACAGTGGCTGTTAGAGAAGGAAAGAGCAGCTGAGATAACATTCAGTCTATTTACAAGAAGCTAATTGCATGGAAGGACTAGTTAAAAGATCCACAGTGTTCTCATTCTTGGCTGGTTCTTATTAATTCCCAAATAGCTAGATAATTGTTTAATAAAAGATCCAGTCAGTGTGTAAGGTATGCCATGCAAGTTGGTGGACTATAATGGGAAGAAGAATGACAGCTTGTTACTATAAATGAAGAAGGTTCATATCTGAAAGAAAATTGAAGGGCAACAAATAATTGTGTTTTGAATAGAAGCATTTGTCTTCCAATCCAAAGGCTTTTTCCATGTGTATACATACAGATAATATAAAAAATAGCTTTTGTGAATGGATAGATTTTCATCAAATAGAAGGATTGTTTTGTCAGAAGATGGGAGTTTGTGGCTCTAGCATATAGTCACAAAGCTATGAAAATCATAGCCATAATTTCCCTCTTCAGTTGGAATGAGCAACACAGTTGGAATCAGCAACAGAGTTGAAGGGTTCTTTAGGGTTCTTCTTCCACAAGGAATTTGTATTGGGTTATACTTGTTATTTCAGGTAGTCCTCAACTTAAGACTGGTCACTTAATGACCATTTGAAGTTAAAAAGCATTTTTAAATTATAATTTTATTTTATTTATTTAATAACGCACCCTTAAAGTTATGATGACCATGAGCCATGGTGGTGCAGTGGTTAGAGTGCAGTACTGCAGGATACTTCTGCTGACTTCTGCCTCCTGCAATTTGGCAGTTCAAAACTCACCAGGTCAAGGTTGACTCAGCCTTCCATTCTTCCGAGGTGGGTAAAATGAGGACCAAAATTGTTCGGGATAGTAATATGCTGACTCTGTACACCACTTAGAGAAGGTTGTAAAGTGTAAAGCACTTTAAAGTGGTATATAAGTGCTATTGCTATTGCTATTGCCATACCATCCTTGCAGTTAGTTATGTGTTCACATTTCGGGCACTTTTCAACTGCCTCACATTTATGCAATATTCCATGATCATGCAATCACATTTTGTGATGTTTTTCCATCTTTCCCATTGGATAAGCTATATTCAGACATACGACTTCACAATTTACTTAAAAAATATGGTGCCTTACTTTACAACTATTGTAAAAATGGTTGTAAATTGAGACTAGTCACATGGTGTCTATATATGCTGTCACTTTTGCAAACCCTTTACTTAGTTCTTCTTAACATTTCAGTAAAGCAAGCAGTTGAAAAAAATCTAATCTTGATTCTAGTATCTTTTTTGTTCACATGCAGAAAAAACATAATAGTGTTAGTGAACTGTGATTTTTCTTAAAACAAAATCCAAGAATCATGTTATAAATCTGCTGTGAGTGAAGACAAAAGGAAAAAGGATACATCAAACTTTATTTTTTCATTTTTTTGATGCCTTCGAGACAGTCTTGACTCCTGGCAACTGCTTAGACTAATCCCTGCTGTTTTCTTGGCAAGATTTTAAAAGTGGTTTGCCATTGCCTCCTTCCAAAGGTTGAGAGTAAACGAATATCCCAAGGTCACCCAGCTGCCTTCATGCCAAAAGCAGGACTAAAACTTCTAGTTTCTAGCCTGATGCCTTAATCCCTACATCAAGCTGACTCTCAACTAGCTTTATTGGGAAGATTAATATGTTTGATATTATCATGTATGTTTGGGCATTATATACAGAGACTGGAACAGTTTATGAGACAAATAAGGTAATTACTGAAAAAAGATGCCTGCTTTACTGTTATGAAACAAAAAACAGATATTAAGCAACTTAGAGACTCACCAAAAACCTTAACAATTTACCTTTATACAATTGGTAAACATATATGGCCATACAATGCTAAAAGCATTGCATAACATTTCATGTTTCATAAATGCAAGCAAAAAAGAGAGTCCATCACAAAGTATGCCAGGGGTATCAAACTCGATTTCATTGAGGGCCGCATCAGGGTTGTATTTGTCCTTCAGGAGTTGGGGTGTGTGTGGTCAGGAGGCATGGCCAGCTTGACAGCACTTGTCAAGGTTCCATTTTCAGGTGCGACAGCCTCCTGCAGCCTTCTGCCAGCAAAAATTTTTTGCTGGCAGAGGGCTGCAGGAGGCCATCATGGCCAAAAACAAAGCCTGGAAGGGCCACACGAAGTCCTCCTGACCTCCGTTTTTGGTGGCAGAGGCAACGCAGGCCTTTTTACTGTTTCCAGGGTGGCCCCGCGGCAGTCCGGATCCAGACTGCAGGCCTTGAGTTTGACAACCCTGATGTATGCAGAAGAGTTTTTAAAAATTTCTGCATAAAATTGAGCAGTATTGTAGGGATGCTAGAGTAAAGTTATCAGAAATATAATCAAAAACAGATATAGTACAAAATATTGTTTATATTGGAGTGATACCTGAAATCCTAAAATTTAATAACCAGCACAATACCTTGTACTTTTATATTTGAAAATGGATGGGACAGATTTCTAAGAATGATTAGTTAAATGAAAGTCTTGCCAGTTTGAAGTCCCATGATTAACTTGTGAGCTATCCCTCCTTTAATAGGGATCATTAAAAATAAGTTGAAAATTGTATTGGACGATGCTGCAGCTATGTTCACAGATGGCATCAACATATCCAAGCACATCAAAGGTAAGACAGAATTACAGAAGAATACCACATTCAAATGTTCACAAAGCACATCCAGCACCCATACTCAATAAGACAGAAACTGAATCGGATGCAAATTAAAAGAATATTTCCAAAAACTGTTTAGAGATCATGAGCTACACTGTGGATTCTAAAAAGAATGGAATTGTCATGATTTGTTATTTTAAAGTTCCTATCATGACACTATTATTTTGCTTAGAGCTGAATATATATTACTAACTTCACTAAGGAATATTTTAGCAAAATAAACAGAGCAAAAACTTGATTAGAGATGGAACTAGAAAAAGATTCCAAGGTTTTCTCACCATAAAGACACACAAGGAGTTATACTATCAAACAAGCAACAAAACAATAACAATAGCAACAACTAAACACTACTTTTATTACACCACTCCTTATTATTGATTACCCTTGGCTAGCAACCATTTGCAAATATAATGGTAATAAATGGTAATTTAAAAAATAGATTTCTAGCCAATGCATCATTTACAATCAAATTTCATGCTCCTGATGACAATAATCCTTAGTGTGAAACTGATTAAGGTCTGGTCAGTTTTCTAGGAGCAATGGTAACCTGCTGGGGAGTTCTAATCAATTAATTGATAAGTTACAGAATTGAGTTCTTTGTTTAATTGTTAATTATTAATCAAATTTATTTTCTTGCAGTTTAGGTTACTGTGCTTATGTTGCTAGAAAAAAAATACATTACTAGAAAATCTATACCAAACATTATATAAAACATGTTATATGTATAAACATACATATGACAAACAGCTGATTATCTGGATCTGTACCAATCGGGCTTCAGGCCCGGGCACAGCATGGAGACAGCATTGGTCGCGCTGATGGATGATCTCTGGTGGCCTCGGGATAGGGGTTTTTCCTCTGTCCTGGTCCTTTTAGATCTCTCGGTGGCTTTTGATACCATTGACCATGGTATCCTACTGCGGTGGCTCCGGGGGTTGGGAGTGGGGGGCACCGTTTTACGGTGGTTCTCCTCCTATCTCTTGGGCTACTTGCAGTCGGTGTTGGCAGGGGAGCAGAGGTTGACCCCGAGGCCCCTCACTTGTGGGGTGACACAGGGGTCGGTCTTCTCGCCTCTCCTGTTCAACATCTACATGAAGCCGCTGGGTGAGATCATCTGTGGTTTTGGGGTGAGGTATCACCAATATGCGGATGATACCCAGCTTTACATCTCCACCCCAAACCATGTCAGTGATGCTCTCTGCATGATGTCCAGTTCTCTGGATGTGGTGCAGATCTGGATGGGGAGGAACAGGCTCCGACTCAACCCAGCTAAGACTGAGTGGTTGTACATACCGGCATCTCGGATTACGCAGGATATACCATCTTTGGTCATGGGGGGAGAGGTGTTGCCCCCCGTGGACAGGGCGCGGAACCTGGGTGTCCTCCTGGATTCACAGCTCAGTTTGGAGGAGCAGGTAGGAGCTGTGACCAGGGGGGAATTTGCCCAGGTTTGGCTGGTTCACCAGCTCCGCCCTTACCTGAGCCGAGATGCCCTACGGACAGTCACTCATGCACTCGTCACCTCCCGAATCAACTACTGCAACGCTCTCTACATGGGACTGCCCTTGTGGACCACCCAGATGTTGCAGCTGGTGCAGAATGCGGCTGCGTGGGTTGTGATGGGGTTGTCCCAATACTCCCATGTTACACCCCTCCTGCGCAACCTGCATTGGTTGCTGGTTGCCTTCCGGATGAGATTCAAGGTGTTAGTAACAACTTATAAAGTCCTAAATGGCTTGGGTCCAGGGTACTTGCGGGAACACCTCCTGCCAGCATCACATTCCGATCACCCGGTACGCTCCCACAGGCAGGGCCTCCTTGGGGTACCATCAGTTAGGCATTGTCGACTGACGGTGCCCAGGGGTAGGGCCTTCGCTGTGGGAGCACCCGCCCTGTGGAACCAACTCCCCGTGGACCTCCGATTGGCCCCTGATCTCTGTTCCTTCTGCCGGGACCTGAAGACCTGGCTGTTTCAACAGGCTGGTCTGGACTGACCTTGGGGGGTGCGGGTTGGTTTTTAGTATTTGTTTTAATTAATTTTAAATTTTGTATTATATTGATTAGGCTTGTATTTTTAATGGTTTTTATTATAATTTGTATTGGGTTTCTTTTATTGTTCGCCGCCCTGAGTCCTTAGGGAGAGAGGGGGGCATACAAGTCTAATAAAATAAAGAAATAATAAATATACATGTGAGCCACTTTGGTTAGAAGTTAAGGCGTCAGGCTAAGTACTGGGTAACCATAAATTCTAGTCCTGTCTTAAGCACAAAAACCCTTGCTTGACTTTGGGTCAGTCTTCTTGTCTTAGCCTTAGGAAGAATTCTAGGGCAAATTGCTTCTGAAATCTTGCAAAAAATCTGCAAGGCAGTTATCACCAGTAGTGAGAATTGACTCAAAGGACATGTCACAGAGGGAGCAAATGTTTTATCAACTCCACATTACATGCCTGCAGAAAATCAAAGATTTAAAAATCAAAGATGAAATTATGGTTTCATTTGATGTCTTAGCACCCTTTATGTTCACAGATTTAGAACTAACAAAAATACTGTGGCAGCAGCACTACCCAACAGCCAAGTACCCTAAGATCAAAATATCCAGAACCATGGATCTCATCAATCTCTGATTCACTACCTACTTTCAGTCTGATGGACAAATATACCAACATTTCAGAGGAACACCCATGGACTCACTATGCTCAGGGCTCCTAACAGAGACTGAAATATAGCATATAGAAACTATGGCACTCCCACACATTCAACCAAAAGTATGGATCTAGTTGACACCTTTGTCATAAGACCATGAATACCAAGTAGCAGAAGACACAATGAAAACTCTTTAATCTCACAACGCATGGACAGAATCAACCATAATTTCAACTGCGAAACTGTGACCATTACAGATCAAGCTAAATCCAGAAAGGTAGGCAATTCCTGGAAGCTTGGCATACAGAAAAATTGGCCATCAACAGACACTAGAGATAAATCACATTTACTCATTATTCAAAAGAGCTAATCAAAAAACTATGAAGAAACAAAAAGACCAGAACAGAGACTATCTAGCAGTGTATATCCAGATAAGCAGGGATTAATATCAGACAAATAATCAATTGTAGAAAACAATACCCTAATCAAGGAACTACCAAAGAGAAACCCAACACTGGCCAAGGGGTGGGGACTGTATACTGTATATATACTGTACAGTCCTCAACTTACAATCACAATGGAATCCAAAACCTCCATACAATCATTTTTGTCACATTGCTTAAATGAATCACTACAGCTGCTAAGTGAAGCATGTGGATGTTAAGTGAATCCAGCTTCCCCCATTACTCTGCTTGCCAGAAACTTGCTGGGAATGTTACAAATGGTGATCATGTGATCCCAGGACAGTACAACTGTCATAAACATATGCCAGTTGCCAGGCATCCAAATTGTGATCACATGACTGCAGGAATGCTGCAATGGTAGTTAGTTGAAAACTGGTCATAAGTTACTTTTTTTCAATGCTGTTGCAACTTTAAATGGTCCCTAAATGGATGGTTGTAAGTCAAGAAATACCTATATAATCAGGGAACAAACACCACACTCACTAGCAGAGATGTTCCTTAGTTGGATATTAAAATCCAACAATCAAGCTCAGAGAACACCAAGAATTCCACAACCCTGAATTGCTGATATTCTCTTTTCCTAATAGAATATTAGAACTATAGGACAGAACCATCAAGATATTAGGTTATTAAAAAATCTGGAAAGATAAAATGATCATATTACAATAATGAAATGAAAGCCACCATATGGAGAAGTTATTAAGAGATTTACTGTGAAGATAAAGATACTAGAGGTTTAATACTACATATTAAACCACAGATTTTTTTTATCATACAGTATGTGAAACAATACGGGAACTCATTCCACCAACAGGTCATGGATTCTCAGAAAAAGGACAACATCTGGGATAGATGTAACCTCAGTGATGACTTTTGGATTTGTCTGATCTGTTAGGATATCACAAAAACTAGAAAGAAATATTTCTGGAATGTATCTTCTCAAAGTTACTTCTACTAAGGTTTCTAAAAATATAAGGATTTCCCACAGTTAACTTACCAGCACAACCACCCTTATTAAGTCTGTATAAATAACAATATTATGTTAACCACAGTAATGACACCTGTCCTTTCCACCTCAGTCTGAGTTGATAGAAATATTTGCACTTACATAATTATATTTGTTTTAATGTATTGTAACCTTCCATGAGATTAGAAACTCGGATAAATCTGGCTTCTGATACAAAGGAGTTTAAGTATATTCAGCTAAATATAGTTATATTCTTAAAAACTAGCTTCTCCAATCAAGCAGGATAAGATGTATTGCTTAACTATACCAAAAATTCAGTCTCCATATTTATATTCTTGGCAACTGCTTAAGAAAACCAGTTGGAGGAACAGGTGGGGGCTGTCGCCACGGGGGCCTTTGCCCAGGTCCGGCTGGTTCGCCAGCTTCGCCCGTTCCTGGACCGAGATGCCCTGCGTACAGTCACTCATGCCCTTGTTACCTCACGACTCGACTACTGCAACGCCCTCTATTTAGGACTGCCCTTGCACACCATCTGGAGGTTGCAGCTGGTGCAGAATGCTGCCGCGCGGGTTGTGATGGGAGTTACCCGGTTCCCCCATATTACCCCTCTCCTGCACGGCTTGCATTGGTTGCGGTTGCACTCGGGTGAGGTTCAAGGTTTTGGCTTTAACATTCAAAGTCCTACGACATGGGTCCACAATATTTAAGGGCGCCTCCTACTGATATCGAGAACCAACTGCCCTGTACGGGCACACAGGCAGGGCTCCTCGGGTCCCGTCGGCAAGCCAATGTCGGCTGGCGGTCCCCTGGCAGCGCTACTCTGTGGCAGCCCCGACTTATGGAATCAACTGCCTCTGGACCTCCGCCTGGCCCCTGACCTCCGCACCTTCCGCCCTGATTTGAAGCCCTGGCTATTTGACCAAGTCGGGCTGTGATCACCTTGCCGGGGGGTGTGGGATAGTTTTAAATTTTAATTTGGGTTTTATTGGGCTTTAGTGATTTAATTTCTTTTTAATTATTTATTGTATTTATATGTTTTAATCTGTGAGCCACCCAGTCTTCGAGATGGGGCATATAAGTCCAATAAAATAAATAAATAAATAAATAATAGAGACTTCAATATTTTAACTAAGTTACAATTTATATTTTTACGTATTTACTGTTCTACTAGTTATGAAAAATGCTTCAAAATTCAATTCAAAGTTACTTTTTATTCAAGGAAGTTTACAAAAAAGTTCAATTTTGGCACAATTTCTTCAAACCACTTTTATTCTAACAGGTGAATATATATTGGAATGGATCTTAAAAATTATTCCCCCCAGGTATTACGCATTAAAGAAAAGGTGATGGCACAAAAATATGTAAGTTTTGTTTGTATTTGAATTGATCAATATGAATGACTCCTATATCATGAAAATTCCACATCAAGACTCCGGATACATTGTTTGAGAATATATTTTGAATGAAGACGTATCTTTCAGAATAGTCACTCAATCTCTCATCAGTTATAATCAGCTGTACACTATCAATGTATAAAAGTTGAATATATGTTAGTTTTTAGAAAAGTCTGCTATGGAATGAACCTTCTTATGAGTTCAGGAACTATATAGTTGTCTCGGCTATAATTTGAAAATGACTTATTTTCTTCTAGAATTCTTTTCAACTTCCCATCTAGAGTATTGACTTGATTGTCTCTGTTATGTATGCAGGTTTGAATGTCATTGGTTAAGTTTGAACTGTTCTTGTAAAATGTCAGAAATGATTGGTTTAAATAGTGCGGGAAAACCCTGCACTCTGATTGGCTGGCAACTGCGGCTGCTGGCTATAAGTAGCAGCGCAGTCCAGCCAAATCGAGTCTGTTAAGAGCTGTAGTCACTAATAAACTCTTCACTGAAGCACTCCGCATCTGACTCTTCATGCAAATCTAACAGTTTCCACTTCAAGTACTAATGACTTGGGATTCTGCTTAACTTCTTATCCCAGATAAGGTGCTAGCACCTGTTAAGAATGTTAATCTCCATTATGACTATAATGTGTCTCCCTGTTTAAACTTTTTTTCTCTGCTCCTAATCTCTGTGTGTTCACTGTAAAATCCGTCTTCAGTGGAAAAGGAGCTTCTATGGGTCTATATAGGTTTTGCTTGCTTTATAATAGGTTTATGTTCCCTCCTAAAAAACATCTCTTACTATATTTTTATTTACAAATTTACTTACATTTACAAATCTATTTGTATTCTGTTTTATATTGTGACCTACTCAGAATCATTCTGGAATCAGTAGTGCTAACGTCAAATCAATAACAAGAACAACAATGGGAATCTGCCTAAAACATATTAGTGGGGAAAAAGGAGGTTTTGGAGCATGGCATAAAATGTTGTAATCTAAAAAGCATTGAGAAACATGTTCATAAATTTTTAGAGCTTTATTTATTACTCAAACACATTTCCTTCCTTGTCTGGTGCTCTATATTCAGTGAAATTATTTGGTTCATCTTTTGTCCAGCTAGACTTCCACTGCATGTGGTTATCATGTCAATTTAAAAGCTCAATCTTAGGCTGAAGTTCCTTCACCAACTTCAGTACAATTTAATAGGTCCAGTTTTGTTTCTACTATTGGAAAGGCCCCCTTTCTCTTCATTTTTGGTTAGGGGTTTTGACACGATGTTGATGGCCATCTTGACCTAACAGTAACAGTAGAAGCTACTGTAGATATGAAAGTAACTGTGAAACCAGACACACAACTAGAATAACTGCACAACATGATGGTAAATGAGTAAAGTTATAAAGGGGCTTTGAGAAGAAAAGGTTCAAGCAGCTACAGTGGGAAGAAGTCTTGGTATATTTCCAGACCTTTTATGGGAAATTGATTGTGCTGGCACAAATTTCATTTTTTTAACATAAAGCAAATTCTTGGACAAAAGTGATCCCTTGCATAATGACAAATTAGCACAAAATGGTAAACCTACACATGTCTTTACAGGAAACTGGGAGCTAAAACTTCTGACGAACCTTTGTACTTCTTTGTACTTTGTACCAGGTATACTTCTACTACTTGCTTGCATTTCTAAAGAACTGTATATCATAAATATTCATGGAACAAAAGGTAAGTCTTGAAAATAAATGCTAAGACTTTTCTTATTATCCCTCCCTAGTCTTAATTCAGATACATATTTTTTCATAACTTTTTTTGCCTTTCTTATTGGACTGTAAGCAAGATTTTCCTGTTATTTCTTTAAATGTTCTGCTTTATTCCTGAAGCAGTCAGCAGCATTTATCCTGTTCTATTTATATTTATGTGAACAAAATACGTATTTTATTTAGGTGAGTAGAGAAGCAATAAATAAATAAGTAAAACTGCCACTGCAAATACAATCCTGTTAAGCTGAGAAAACATGAAAGCTCTTTAGTATATACTTCATGGTGAGAAAAATCAGTATCAAACAGGAGTGTATTCTCTTTTTAGACCAATCTCAATTTTAAATTATGATGAAAAAAATATCAGAGTTAAAATTTAAATGATTGCTTCAGGATTTTGTTCTTATCTGGCAAAAGGCAATATGCTGCAGTCCATATAATCTGGATTGTTTGTTTTGTTTCATCTCTAGCAGATGCTGAAATGTGGGATGTAAATGAAAGAGGGGAGTAGTTATTTTTATCTCTTAGAATCTGTATGGTATCATTTGGTCTGGAAACAAAATGGTAAGAGAAGACAAAGCAGGAAAAGAATTGTTCATGTTTAGGAAAGAATAAGTATAGCATGTTGTGTCTAAATCTTTGGAGCCATCTGGTTTAGAGTTCTATGTCACAAAATTAAGAGATGTTACCCTCTTATGTCTTCAAAGAATCCTGATTGATTTCTAAAAATCTGTAGATATTCCATAACCAACCAATAATCATGCACATTCGTTTAAAGTACAGATTGTTCATCTAATTATGTAGACCATTGTCCTCCATCACAACCACTAGTCCTGTGGAAAACAATGTGATAAGGAAGAAAGGAGAAGCTATTATTGCCTATTTAGTCTATATTCAGCATTTGATAGTTTTTGACCACCTCTCATAAAAATATGAGCATTGACCCATGGCGGGAGGATTTAAGGCTACGTTTATGCCCAGGTAGTCAAGGAATTGACTAATTAACTCTCCCATTAGATCATTACTGTTAAGTTTGCATGAAGAGTCAGACGCGGAGTGTTTCAGTGAAGAGTTTATTAGTGACTACAGCTCATAACAGACCCGATTTGGCTGGGCTGCAGCTGCCACTTATAGCCAGCAGCCGCAGTTGCCAGCCAATCAGAGTGCAGGGTTTTCCCGCACTATTTAAACCAATCATTTCTGACATTTTACAAGAACAGTTCAAACTTAACCAATGACATTCAAACCTGCATACATAACACCCCTCCCCACTAGGTTCAGTCCATACTCAAACCCCAATCTATCTAATGTATTCTTTTAAATAGGTGGGGCTCTTACGGGTACATTGAGACCTTCGTGGTTCAGAAGTTTTAACGTTCTCACCCAGTGAGAGGGAAAATGTGTCTGTTGACATTTCCCTACTAGGGCTTCCAGTGAAAGAAGACCCTGTTTGATTGTTACAATCTGGTCTCTCCTCCCAACCCATCTCCAACCCAATGTCAGCACCCAAGTCAGGTAGTGATGTGCACTCTTCCACTTGTAAGGATGGATTTTGGCATTGTGACAGGTTTTGGGATGGTTGCTGTCGAAATGGCTCATTACACATGGGGTTGATTCTTGCTTGCTGATTATCCTCATGCTCCTTCCCCCTAGAAAAGGCATTAGGTATGGGAACTAGAGAGGAACAATTGCGATGTTCCTGAAGTAATCTGGATCTAAGCTGATCAATGTGCCTGCTCCAGAGGACACCATCCTCTGTTTGTACCCTGTAAGAACGAGGGCCTGTGATTTGAGTTATTTCAGCAGGAATCCATGAAGGTTCACTCATAAGGTTCTTAGCATAAACAGAATCACCCACACTGAATGTGCAAACTTTGCTAGTGGAATCTGGTGGTGCATTGGGTGCGTAAGTGGGATGAAGGTGGTCAAGGGGAGACCTAAGTTTCCTACCCATCAACAACTCTGCTGGGGATAAGTTAGTTGATGAGTTAGGAGTGATGTGCTGAACACTAAGAAGTTTTCAACTTTCTCAGTGATGTCCCCAGGACCCAATTGCTGAAGCTTTTCCTTGGTAAAACGTACCATGTGTTCAGCCCGGCCGTTAGCCGAAGGGTGCCCAGGGGCAGTCAGGGCATGTCTGATACCCTGTTGTGCTAGATAGGATTCAAAAGGTTGGATGTAAATTGAGGGCCATTGTCAGAGACAAGAACATCAGGTAACCCGTGGGTTACAAAAAGCTTTTTAAGCTGCTTGATGACAGCATCAGTTGTGGTGGATGCCATAGGGATGACCTCTAGCCATTTGGAATATGCATCTACTATAATAAGGAAGGTGTGCCCTCTGGTAGGGCCAGCGAAATCAATGTGAATCCTAGACCATGGGCCCCTAGGACATTCCCATTCCTGTTTGGGGGAGGTGGGGCAGGCCTGACTACCTGACAGTTGGGACAAGATGCAACCCAGTTTTCAACCATTTTGTCAATACCTGGCCACCATACATAACTCCTGGCCAATCCCTTCATCCTTACAATACCAGGATGACCCTCATGTAACATTTCCAAAACCTCTTTTGCAGTTTTGCAGGAATAACCACCCTGTTACCCCACAAAATACATCCTCTTAATACAGATAATTCAGTTTGCCTGGATTTAAAAGGTTGGGCAAGGTGAGGTAGATCTTGAAAAGGCCAACCTTTCTTAATCCAGCCTATAACAGGAGCCAATAAAGTGTCTTTGGCAGTCTCTCTGGCAATTTCAGCAGCGTGTACTGGAAGCTTGGCAACAGTTTCTAGGAAAAGGTGTGCCTCAAGTTCAAGTCCTCAGTGTGAAACGGAAGTGGGCAGCGACTCAAGGCATCAGCCAATGTCTTTGCCAGGCTTGTGGATGAGCTTGTATGAATAAGCAGCAAGAAATTCAGTCCACCTCAGCATTCTTGGTGACAGGATAGTGGGTGTAGGTTTGTCTCCTGCCACAATGCCTAACAAAGGTTTGTGATCTGTGACAATGGTAAATGTTCTCCCATATAGATACTCATGGAATTTCTTGACAGCTGCAACAATTGCCAATGCTTCCTTGTCCAATTGGCTGTAATTCCTCTCTGCTTTGGTCAAAGTGCGAGAGTAAAATGCAATAGGGGCTTCCCTCCCGCTGGGAAGCCTGTGGCTCAAAACCCACCCCACTCCAAAATGGGATGCATCACAAGTCAGTACAACAGGCAAATTCTCAGAGAACTGTATGAGTACAGCATCAGACGTGATTAATCTTTTAATATTGTTAAATGCTGATTGTTCCTTCCTGCCCCAGACCCAAGCAGATTTTTTGTCCAGTAGTCTGTGTAATGGTTTTGCAATGGTTGCCTTCTGAGGTAGGAACATGTGATAAAAGTTAATAAGTCCAAGGAAGGCTTGCAAATCTGTTTTGCATTTTGGTCTAGGGACTTCTTTCATTGCTTGAACCTTGGCATCTGTAGGGTGGATGCCATGCTTGTCAATCATGTAGCCCAAGAACTCAACCTTGTCAGTTCTAAGAGTGCATTTTTCTTCCTTGACTTTTAACCCCGCTTTCTTGAATCTGGTAAGGACTTCTCTGAGTCTCTCTTGTAATTGAGTGTCATTATCAGCAGAGATTAACACATCATCAAAGTAAGGCACTACCCCTGGCAGCCCTTGGAGCATCCTTTCCATAAGGCTTTGGAAGATGCCTGGTGCTACGCTTACTCCAAACTGTAACCTTTTACATTTGAAGGCACCTCTATGAGTCACAATGGTTTGAGCCTCTGCAGTGGAATCATCAACTGTTAGTTGTTGATATGCCTGGGCCAGATCCAATTTGGCAAAACTGTACCCCTGCCAAGTGAATGTAATAAATGATGCACCACTGGAACTGGATATGCACTCTGTTGAAGTGCATGGTTCAATGTCCCCTTATAGTCTCCACAGATTCTTACTGACCCATCAGTCTTGCCTGGTATGACTATGGGTGTCTCCCATCTGGAGTGGTCAGTGGGCTCTAAAACTCCTTGAGCTATTAGTTTATCTAATTGTGCATCAATTTTTTCCTTTAAGGCAAATGGGACCCTTCTGGGCTTTAAACGAATTGGGGGCACCTTGGGATCTATGTTGAAAGTGATAGGGGTCCCCATATACTTGCCCAATCCATCACTGAAGACCTATGGAAACTCAGACTTCAAGGCCTCCTCCCATTCAGTGTTGCTCACGTGATTGATGCCAGTCACCTCGATGCCTAGTGGATTGAACCACTCAAGTCCCAGCAAGCTTGGGCAATCCTTGTCCACGATGATCAGGGGCAAACGGTTGGTGTGGCCTTTGAACTTCATGTTGAATTCTCTTGTTCCAACTACTGGAATCTTGTTCCCTTGGTAGTCTCTAAGAGTCAGTGCTTGCTTCTGGAAATGTTTCTTCTGAATGTTGGGAAGTAGTCTGTGAATAGTGTCCCATGACACCATAGATAAATAGGAGCCTGGGTCCACTTCCATTTGGCAAGGTCTTCCTTCAATGATTACCTTCATATGTACTTTTCTGCTTCTTAAGGTTGAAGAATGACCAATGGTGACTGTTTGATGAGTTTCATTCTTCCCATTTGCTTCTGTGTTGCGCCCCATTTTCTCACTGAAGTTGTTAGGCTTGAAATCTTTGTCAGGAAACTTCTTTCTGCTTGGTGGAGTTCTGGATGATTTGCAGACTCTTGCTAGGTGACCTCTTTTTCCACAACGGAGGCAGATGATATCAAGAAACTTGCATTCAGTGCGGGGGTGGCTTCCCCCACAACCTCTGCCGTAAAAATCTTGCCTCTTTCTTCCCAGGTCTTTCTTTTTCCTCTCCATTCTGAGTCTATAAATTCCTTCCTCCACCTCACTACAGTCTGACTCAGAATCTATTTGCTCGCAATGAGTTGTTGTGGACTTTTCCACATCAGGATGGCTTGAGGCCTTGTTAATTTTCTTCATGGCTGCTGCTGAGGACTTGGTGGCTTCTGCTGAGGAGGCCTCTTCTATGGCTTCCTTCAATGTGATCTTAGATTTTAATAATAATTTGCTCTGAAGCACCTTGTCTTTAAGGCCTAGAACAAATCATTCGTGCATGCTCTCTTCCAAGTTGTTAAACTCGCATGCACCCCGAATGTCTCTTAAACTTGCCATGAAGTCGTTAAAGTTTTCGCTTTCCCCTTGATCCCGACAGTAAAACTCGTGTCTCTTAATGAGGCACGATACTTGTGGAGCGTAATGGGCTCTTAAAAGCTTTTCTAAATCAGGCCATTCCATTACCTTCACATCTGCAGCTCCCGCCAATGCCTTCACCATCTTGAAAACTGGCGGACGCAGTGCGTGAGAAAGACCGCCCTCTTCGCTTCGAAATGTCGGCGAGATCGTTTCCCTCCAAATACATTTGGAAACTATCTGCGTACGAGTCCCAGTCTTCTGCCGTCGGATTGAACAGGGCTGGGGGGGTGTTCAGCGCAGCCATCTCTCTCAGCTTGTTTTCTGCATCGTCTTCTCTTCAGGAAGGATCCCACCTTCGTCGCCAGTGTTAAGTTTGCATGAAGAGTCAGATGCGGAGTGTTTCAGTGAAGAGTTTATTAGTGACTACAGCTCACAACAGACCTGATTTGGCTGGGCTGCGGCTGCTACTTATAGCCAGCAGCCACAGTTGCCAGCCAATCAGAGTGCAGGATTTTCCCACACTTTTTAAACCAATCATTTCTGACATTTTACAAGAACAGTTCAAACTAAACCAATGATATTCAAACCTGCATACATAACAATTACCATTTGTTTTCATTAAAACTGAAAATTAATCTTGCAGAAAAGTGCCTAAGGACACCATGCAAAATCTTGAATAGTTTCTTTTTAAGGCATTTAGCAACTAATCTCTACAAAGTGTTTAAGCTTCAAGCATCTCTCTTCTCTTTTGTGTTCATCACTTTTCTGAAAACATATTGAGCACTTTGCAAGAATGAACCTTTATTAAATAAGAATCTGTTTTCTCACTGTATATTGATTAATCAATTTAATTATCAATGTTGTGATCTACATCACAACTGTCCTGGAAGATGCTGTATATTGTCAGTGAATATGTATACTATCGAAAGCATAATTTGAACTTCAACTTGATGAAAAATATCTACTTGTTTATCTTCAAGTTATATGTATTGCAGTATTTATAATGTACTAACTCTCTTTTTTGGCCATAAAAGCACCAAATACAAGTTGTATATGATGTATATATATGATGCTCCTTTGTCTGCTTGAGAATTAAGTATGTTACTGTAATCAAGTATGTATCTGCAAGAACAGTGAGAGAGAATTTTGGTAACACGGTGCTTTCCCAGATAAAGAGACTGCATCCCTGAGCTGAAGTGGGGAGGGAGAAGAGATTCAGGGTATCTACAACCCTAGAGTCTCCCAGAATATATCTCTAGATAAGAAATTTGTAGCTTTAGTTTAGCAAGATTCTGCCCATTACATGTAAACAAATAAAGGATTAAACTCAATTAGATTTCATTGTCATTTCTGGACTTGGGCCTGAGAGGTACCTTCAGTTCCTAGATAACTCCTTCAGTGTCTCAAATTCAGAGGCCTAGGGTTTGGGTGCTTTCATGAACAGAGGAAACTAAGTATTTTCACATACTTGACTTATTAGTACTATATTAGAGCATTTTGAAGATCTTTACATGGGTGAAAGCTGATTTTGTCCTAGACAAATAATGTTTAAGATATTAATAAAATGAATATTTGTAATGGTAGATATGTCTGGTCCCCTGGCCTTCTATAATTTATTTAAAGAGAGAGAGTGAGAAAAACGTTGTAAGAAGGAAATCAATCCTACAAGAGCAGGTACAAAACAATATCATATATCTGAAGTATGATTTAAAATTAAGCATCCTTTATCTGATCTGAGCTCAGTTGATCAGATAAATCTAGTTGGTCCTTCTAGAATGTGAAGCATAGCTCAGCAGGGACTGTTTCAAGGATACAAGGAATATCTACTTTTGAGGTATAAAGAAGAAACACACTGGAAGGGTGAAGTTCAACTCCCCAAAATTCCTCCCTGGGATTGTAAGTGTAAATCTTGTTTAGTGGAAAGTTCCAACCAACATCTATTCACCTAGTGATCATGCCAACCCTGTGTGAGTCCAGATTATGAAGAAGACCTGGCTCAAATAGTTCCCTGGAATAAACAAAAGCTTCTCAGGAAGAGGAAATATCAGAGCTGGACAACCAGTTGCTTTGGTTTTCTGTAGAGACCTCAGGTAGAGATGGAAAAAAGATCTCAAAATGAGAATTTCCCTCCTTCTTTTACTACCTGCCCAAAGTCAGATTTAATATATGTCTATTCACCATTGGTTAGATTCAGAGAGGCTACTGAGTCTCTGGCTTGCACAGACTTGTGCAGAAGAAATATTCTGGTTCTGATTGTCTTCTCAGTTCTAATTGTCTTACTTTCAAAGTGATCAGTACTAAATAGATTTGCAATCCAATCAGACTTTCATCAGGATGTCTATGCATTTGCTCCATCTCCCCAGACCAGGTTTAATGATTGTAATCAACATTTCCTTAATCCTGAGCACATATCCCATCTGCAAATGGCAATAGTGAAAAGAGGATAAGAGGATTTGTCATTAGGATTTACCCATGTATCTGCTCCAAAAGTTGCCACATTATACAAATCTGGTTTGCAAAAGTCCAGAATATTTCTAAATCACAGTAGAGAAAGTTAGTATTTTCTATTTTATTTCTATATGTTATATGAAAAAACAATGGCAACAATTTGTCTTCATGATTTTAAAGTGGAAATCAACATAGAACAAGGTATATGACAAGGTGATACAATATCAGCTATTCTTTTTCTCAGCCTGCCTTGAAGAAGTATTTTGCAAAGTAGACTGAGCAAAAGATGAAATAAAAATCAATGGTTCCTATTAAAATCACTTAAGATTTGCAGATGATGTCAATCTCTTCTTATAAGACTCAGAAGAGCTACAAAGACACGTACAAGAGTTGTACAAAGCAGGAAAACCATTTGATTTAAAAATAAATCTGAAAAAGAGTGTGGTTATGTTTAATAAATTCACCAAAGAAAGAAAACATTTTATATCTGGAGAAGAACTAGACATAATGGACCACTACATATGGTCCATACAATGGATCTCAATGGAAGGTGATACAATAAAGGAAATTGCATGACGTGTTAAATGTGGTTGGCAGGCATTTGGCAAAGTAAGCATAATTTTAAAGAACAACTTTTCCCTATGCTTAAAGACAAAAGTTTTTGATCAGTGTGTACTACCTATTCTAACATATGCCAGTGAAACATGGACACTAACCTCACAATTGATACAAAAACTATGAGTGGCACAAAAAGCCACGAAAAGATACATGGACCACATTACAAGACAAGATAGAAAGACCCACACATGGGTTAGAGGACAAATGAAAGTACACAATATAATCAGGAGAGTAAAACAATTGAAATGGAAATGGGCTGGTCATATAGCAAGAAAAACTGATGGCAGGTGGACCAAGGGAGTCATAGAATGGATCCCACTTGATAAAAAGCATCCACAAAAAAGATCTAAAACAAGATGGATCGATGACATCAGAAAGTATTGCGGGGCCAATTGGCAAAAGAAAGCTCGGGACCATATTGGTTGGAAATATGTGGAAGATGCTTTCATCCTGCAGTTGGTAGACAATGGCTAACATATCTTATTTCTGCCATGTAATAGTATCTAGAATTTTGCAACCTAGATTCAATCATCTTATATGAAGACTTTTCTTCATATAACATAAAATGCTGTAATGTTGAAATTTCTAATTCTAGGATCACTCACAATTGGCTAACTGTGTAGGGGTATTTTGATCAAATTGGAGAATTTATTATCTGAAGTGATGATAGTTTATGGACAATTACCTACATCATCCACCTGGATGATTATTTTCCCAGATAATAACTTAGTTATAGCATCTTAATTATACTACTCTCTGAAAAAGAAGTATCCTAAACATGTGTACCCAGATCAGTAGAATTTGTTCCCCTATACATGGGTATTATTACAGTGTACACTATATTAAATTTACAACTTGGAACAGGGTGATTAGTTTAGGACTATCATCCTTATTTAGTATCAAATATACAGGCTGCATAAATCAACCTACATTTATTTAAGGTTTTCAGCCTTAAATTTGCACTCATAAGGGCATCAATCTTAGTTAGACTACGATGTCTGGGCTGTAAAAATCCTATTGACTACTAAGTGTCAGCAACTCAGATCTCATAGTCCTATTCTTCATGGGGGATGTTTTCACCAAGGCAACAAAGGGACGCAAACTCGTCAGAAAGGTTTCCTTACAATTACTACCAACCTCCCTTCCATCAAGGACCTGTATACTGCATGTATCAAAAAGAGGGCTGTGAAAATATTTACAGACCCCTCACATCCTGGACAAACTGTTTCAACTACTTCCCTCAAAATGACACTATAGAGCACTGCATACCAGAACAACTAGACACAAGAACAGTTTTTTCCCAAATGCCATCGCTCTGCTAAACAAATATTTCCCTCAACACTGTCCAACTATTTACAAAGTCTGCACTGCTATTACTATTAACCTTCTCATCACTCCTTATCACCCATCCCCTCCCACTTGTGACTGTATGACAGTAACTTTGTTGCTTGTATCCTTACAATCTATATTGACTGTTTTCTAGTATGATTTGATTGCTTATTGTACCCTATGACTATTATTAAGTGTTGTACCTTATAATTCTTGACTTTTGATGAATGTATCTTTTCTTTTATGTAAACTGAGAGCATTTGCACCAAGACAAATTCCTTGTGTGTCCAATCACACTTGGCCAATAAAGAATTCTATTCTATTCTACTCTATTCTATTCTAGCCTAAAGATAATCAAATCAAATCATTTCATCAAAACAAAATACAGCATGTATTAGAGAAGGGAAGGACAGATTCATGAAAAAGATGCAGCAATATTTGCTCAGTCTTCTTAACATCACAGCCATTTGTCTCTGAGGGCTTTGAGAATGCAATTATTGAAAATGTCAAGCAAATCTAAAAAAGATGATAGCAACCAAGATCTCTGAGGAATCTGTTCAACATGAGTAGCTGTCTTTATAATCTTCTATTACTGGCTAGGTAGAACATTCATAGAGGACCTTGTAATATAAAGAAAAAAGGAAAAAATATGCATTATTACTCATACAATAAAAAGGGATGCTGAAAACAGGACATTGAGTTTTCCTTTTTTCCCCATTAGGGCTTAGAGTGGAAAAAGAATATAATGCTTACCCAAAAAAGAAACCAAAAGAATATTATCCAAGTGTCCATGCAGAAGAGGTTTTTTAAAATTTGGGAAATAGATTTCCCCAGATTTAAATGATACTTCTGTTTTCATCTGCTCTGCTCTCAATACAAACACTCACAAAAAGGCAGCACAAAAAGAGAACCATTCTATGTGTATGAATGAATACAAGCTTATTTATATCTATGGCTGTTGCACAGAATGTTGTTTCTACCACCTGCATATGTTACATGGCAGATTTGGCCATTGAAGTAGAAGAAATACTCCAAACATAATTTTAGCTGCTCATTTGATTTTCCTTGCCCAAATCAAACACTTAAAAGATTTACAGGTACCCAAGTAGTCCTTTAATCCTCTATTGCACCCAAAGCTTTTGTTTTTAATTGCTGGTACTTTCCAAGCCTTACTGAGCTAAATAAACAAATAGATTCATGTGGAATAAACTCCAGGGTTGCTGGGATTTTGGGACAAGGTTGGTAATAGCTGGCAAGAACAGTGATGCAAGAAATAATATAGTGAAAATGAAATGCAGGACCGTCACATTTTATCTGAGTAGTGGATTCTATTTCGCACATAATTAGCAGAATCAAAGGCAGTGTTTTTTTATCCATTGTACTATTTGTAGCCTTGCTGAAATCTGTAGTCTTTAAAATTAGAATATTAATGCACAATTCTGTATTGTAAAGATACCATACAGCAGAATGGCTCAGAACTGGCTCAGATCTTGGAAAGCGCTTTTGAGAGAGAAGTGCTTTTGAGAGAGAAGCAGATTGACATATTTTGCCAAGATGCAAGAGAGAACAGCAAATGAGCAAAAGGCAATGACAAATCTGAATGTTTGTACTGACTGTTCGTAAGTCATTTGGATAATTTATTCAAGTTCGGAAGACAGTTGGGAATTAGTCTCTTACAAATGTTTTGAGAAATGCCTCCAGTCAAGTATGCTCTTAACTTGAAAAGCAAAAGTGAAGGAATTTCCAAAGTATATTTAAGCCATTCATCAAAATTAAGGTTCATGAATAGCTTACATCAATGAGACAGGAAGTGAAAAACACCTTTAACATGATCTCTTTTTCAAGTTTCAAATCAAACATACAGGAGAAAACGTAAAATTTATCTTAAATGAATTTGAAATACAACAACAATTTGCCCCATGGACAAAGTTCCTCCAGTCCTTGTCCTCTACCATCCCCCGGAATCCATTTAAGCTCACACACACTGCTTCAGTGACTCCATCCAACCATCTCATTCTCTGTCATCCCATTCTTCTATTGCCCTTAATCTTTCCCAGCATTAGGCTCTTTGCCAAAGTATTTGAGTTTCATCTTCAGGATCTGGCCTTCTAAATAGCAGTCAGGGTTGAGCTCCTCTAGGACCAACTGTGATGTTGAATGGTTTGCCTTGGATTTGAACTCAGATCATTCTGTCATTTTGGGGATTGTATCCCAGTACTGCTTTTCCTACTCTTTGATTATGAAGGCTACTCCATTTCTTCTGAGGGATTCTTGCCCATAGTAGTATACCTGATGGTCATCTGAAATAAATTCACCCATTCCTGTCCATTTTAGTTCACTGATTTCTAAGATGTTGATGTTCAGTCTTGTCATCTTTTGTTTCACCATATACAGCTTGCCTTGATTCATCTTGGATTTTACATTTCAGGTTCCTATGGATTATAGATCTTTACAGCATTGGACTTTCCTTTCACCACCAGATACATCCATAGCTGAGCATCCTTTTGGCTTTGACCCAGTCACTTCATGCTTTCTGGAGCTACTAGTACTAGCCCTCTGCTCTTCCCCAGTAGCATATTGGACACCTTCCAACCTGAGGGGCTCATCTTCCAGCGTCATATCTTTTTGCCTTTTGATGCTGTCCATGGGGGTTTCATGGCAAAGATACTGGAATGGGTTGCCATTTCCATCTGCAGCTCTGCTGTGACCTGTCCATCTTGGGTGGCCCTGCACAGCATAGCTCATAGCTTCAATGCACTATGCATGCCCCTTTGCCATGACAAGGCAATGATCCATGAAGGAGAAACAGTCAATACATCATTATTAATTCCAAAGTATTAAGCAGTAGCAGATATTGCCATTGAAGTAAAAGAAATACTTCAAACAAAATTGTATCTATTAGGTGTCTAAACATAACATTTCTCATTCTACCCTAAATTCTGTATATCCAGAATGTTGACTGAAAATATATTGGTGAAAGAGAAGTTATGAAACCAACAAGAAACAAAATTTCCCCATGAGTCTGACACTAATCTTATTTTGAGTACAGTGTCTTTCACTGTAGAATGGCTTCTCCAGTGGTCTCCAATGTATTTGACTTTCCATAGATGAAGAAAATACATCATGAAGAAGCTCTTCCCACTAGATTTTTCCAGCTCAAGAAGCATAGCAGCATTTTCTGTCTTCTTCTTCTCTAACACCTATTATAATATCACAATGATTTTAAATGAATTATAAATTACCCCAAGAATGGTGCAGAAAAATGCAAGTCTTTTTTCAAAGAGAAGAAACATGTCTTCATGTATGTGAGACAGAGACAGAAAATAGAAATCTGACTTTGGAATAATAATTCTTTTGCTTTTGCTTTCTACCTCTATCCCTACTGCTATTGAAATCTGTCTGTATCCCTACTTCTATGTCAGGGATTCATTGCCTTTTTGTGTCTTTTGAGAATCTCAGAAAATGTATTTAAATGTATTTAAATACAGGAAAGTGGTGAAAATAAAATTGAGGGTGTTTATTATACGTTGAATACACAACTAAAAAGCACATCTGCCCTGATTTTTTAAAAAATCCCCAGTGTCGAAAAATCTGATAGGGGCCCCACAGATACTTTAAACAAGGCCTAGGAACATAACCTACTGTCCAGCCCTACCCCCAAGTTCTTACTTTATTGCTGTTTCTTAAAATCCCATCTAAGGTTCTCTGTCTCCTCTTATACCAATAGTAAACAAAACCAAGGCAACGTCCTGATTGTTTTAAGGTTCTTTCTTTTTGAAATAAATACATTTATTAAACTTTATAATTAAAAGGATAATAACTAATAGAAACTTAAAATATAAAAGTGCAGAAAAGAAAAAATAGAAAAAAAACCAAAAATATAATAAAGAAAAAGACTTCCTTTCATATCTCATATCTCATCTCTTATCTATAAACAAACACTTAAAGCTTTGTGTTCAATCCTGGTCAGCAAAAGTCTGTTAAGTCTGTTATCAGAAATAACAACATATCTATTTTAACTTTGATCAAATAAACCAATTTTATATTCCTGCCTTTTACTTTTAACCATCTGAATTTTTAATTCCTTCAAACAATGTCTAACGCTTAATTTCTTCCCTTTTATTTTCTTTGTCCCTTCTCACAAAATCTTTCAAAACTTTTAACACATTTCTCTTATAAATAAAACTTCTGTAAAAAAAAAACTCTCACTTTTTTTCACCAAAAATCTTTTTACTTTTCAGGAATTCTATATTGCCATCACAGTGACTAGATTTAATTGTTCATGAAAGGAAATGTTACAGCTTAGTTCTAAAGATGTCTTGTGAGATCAGAGAGATGGTTAAATTTGTGTTGATATTTTTTCTTTTTATCTAGACATTCAGAGACCCTTTAATGCTTATACATGTATACGTATGTATATGTGTTTTACATGTGCTTCAATAGGAGATAAGAAGTAATGGATTTTGCTCATGTTACTTTTCTGGTCTTATTTATATCCAGGAAGAGAAGGGATTAATTAATATATATTCAATGGAGGACAATCTTTGATATCTGGAATAGCATAGTCCTGATGTCTGGAATAAAATAGTCCTTTGCATAAATTATTTCTAGGAATGGAATGCTGACTGGGAAGATTGATGCCATCCTTACCACAGATACAAACATTTTGTTATTATTTTTATGGTAAAGTTGGTTAAATGAGTATTAAATCTCTGAAAAGGCATTCAGACTGATTTTCTAATGAATTATGCAGATCAGGTGAAATAGAAATGAAATCCAGTGTCATCCAGCAGCGTTCTTTTCTAGAAAAATAAATACTACAGTAGCCAAATATGAGATAGTGATGAAAATTATGAACTGTTTATATGTGGACTTTAATGAGAATATTATAAAGATGTAAGCTATAAACTCAGCAGGATATTGCAATTCTGTTTTTAAGAACCACAGTTTCCACTGATTAGGCAGTAATATTCATATTTTAGCTCTGTATATTGAGTCCATATTATTTTTAAGCTGCTACAGCACCACTTCCTCCCTCCCTCCTTCCTTTTTTTTTCAATTGTTTAGCAGGGCTGCTTTTATTGAGAAAAAAGTTCAGGTAAGCCATGAGCAATAGAAATGTATTCCTATTCAGCCAGCAGATGTGTGTTTATCTCTCTTCTGAGTAATTCTTATGTCCTCTCATTATCTGTGTGATTAAACAACACAATGTTTAAGCCAGATTCAAAGGAAAAAAATTCACAAATTGCCAGTTTTACTAGCAGGAGATGCAGATATTTGGTGTGATTGCCTCCTGAGTATTATTATATTATCTAATTTTCATGTACAAAGAGAAAAGGAATTATCTGCAGGCCTTATCTGTATGAAATGGGTCAGCTGGAATTACAATTAGCACAAGTCCATCTTTTTTACCCTCTGCTGTAGTTCTATTGGCTTCTTCAGATCTATTCCTCATGTAAATGAGAATGAATTATATCCAATGTTGTCCTTTATATCTGAACAGTGGAGCTCACAGCTCTTCTCAAAGAGGGGAAAAGATATTTAAATGAGTTTTTCCATTCCTGTTCTTTGAAACAACTAGACATTAAGTTACTCCTTGGCAAAAGGAATAAATAAATAAAACAACCCAATTGCTGTTCCAATTAGTGGTGGGATGCCAATGGGACAAAATTGCAAAATATTAGAAAATATTAGGAATTATTGTCATCTATTTAGAATTCATTATTTTATTAAAGGAAGTGGGTTAACAAAGCCTTATGTCAAATCAATGCCCATGTAGACCTATCTATGTTAATTCTTCAAGGAACCCTGGGTAAAAACCAATAGTTAACAACTTTTCCTTTTTGACAAGCAGGAGTTCACAATGGAAGGCATTATTCAGACACACAAGCACAATAAATATACCTTGCTCACTTTTCTGTACCTGTCAAAACCACAGAACTCCGGTGGGTGAGACTTAATGATGGCAAAGCTAGATGGAATTGAATGACAGTGTGTATTGTGTTTTTTTTTCCTGTCTAAAGATTTTGTGGGTCAAGATTTATTTTTACTCAGTCTGCATTAACTTCATTTGGATTTTGCTTTCCTCCTAAGAGCCCAGTGGAGCATACAAAGGCTTTCTTCATCCTATCATCATTATTCTGACCTCTTTACAACATTCCAGAAGTGCCACATTTACCAGAGGACTTCATGACTGATTGGAGATTTGTGTTTCCTCTCTTAGTCACATTTTCAATTGGACTTCAGATCTCAGAATCCTCAGTCAACTTAGCTTTAATGGCTGGAAAGTCTGAAAATTGAAGTTCAAGGTATCAGGAAAAGTGCCAGAACAGAAAAACTGTTCTGAGACTCTATTGACACTATTTTGAATTTATAATTCTCAGAATATTTTTCTATATTAAAATGGTTTCTTCTGAGTTCCATCACAAGTGAAATGATTTGATTACTTATGCCAAATGAAGTCTGGCCTTTGTTCTGAATGGGTAACCAGGTCATAACCAGTGGGTGACTTTATCATGCTACCTTCCACTCAATGAATTGGCAGAAAAATATGCCAGTGAAAATTGCTTAACCCTGATCATCAAGCAATATATCTTTTGGGAATGAGTCAGGGGAGTTCTACTTTGAATGTGAAACAAGTTAAGGAAAATTTGGTGGATTCCTCTGACTCTCATTCTCCTTCCACCAATCATCATTTCCAGGTGCTGCCACCAGTCATTCTCCATAACATTTGATGGAGCACAACTGGATGAGTATATGCAAAAGATGAGGGATGAACACCATACAGCCACAAAGATGGGGACACTCAATACCTGTGATTTTCAATCAGGTAATTTCCAAACACAGGTCTAGTGCTTCTTTAAAAATGTTTTAAACCTATGTTGAAATATAGTCTAACCTTCAGGCCCAGATACTGAGGACAGGTCACAGGATGAGATAGTGGGAGGGAGCTGGTTCATTAGATGAGTTGCAAAGAGCATTGATGCTCTCTCTTGCTTTTCCCTGTCACTCTAGTCTAATATCTGTGACCACCAGTTATGTTAGTAATAATTGTAGAAAAGGAATATGAAGTGGTAGGGAACAAGTGGTAACAATTGGGCACTATTTTCAATCACTGCTGAAAGGGGATTAGTTGTAAGTACTCATGGCCAGCGGTACTTGGAAGTAGCTATTGAAATAGGCAAAATGACACTATCCCCTCTAAAGTAATAACTATAGCTGTAAAATGTACATATATAGGAAATCCTTCATCAACAGAAGCACATAAAAATGTAATATGACAAAACTAGCAATACAGCACACAAAACCCAGCATTTGTCCCCAGTTTAAGATTAAATTAGCAGCAAAAGATTAGACTTCTCACCAGAGACATTAGCTCTGCTTTTAAATACTTTAAAATTATTTTAAAAGAGTGCTAAACTCATGTATTTAAAGAGCTCACTTAAGACCTAAAAGGGAATATACATAGCCTACTGTGTATCACAATGCTAAAATCTTTCTCTTGGTTTTGCAGAAGTTTTCTGCCTCTGACTGCAAAAGACTTTTTTTGCTCCACTAACTCACTCTCTTTCAAATGTTTTTGTGGTGTTTTTGAGTCTACTTTATCCTTGTGGCCTAAGCAATTGCCAACACCTCAACGACCTTGGCCACTAAGCAGAGTCAGACCCAGTTAGTGGTTGGATAGAAGGCCAACAAAACAATTGTACCTGGGGAATTAAAAAATAACAAAAAACAGAACTCTATCCTGCTGGAAGAGTGGCAAACCACTTTTACTTTGTTGCCAAGAAAATTACACAACACCCATGCAATCAAGAGTCAACCACAACTCTAAAAGTCTTTGTTATTCCTTATTGTTTTGGGGAGACAGAGGGTTTGAGTTGCAAATTTATTTTCTGTTTTCATTCTGTAGTCTCTCTGACTCTCCAGCTCAATGGAAGGAATTCTCCCATGATAATTTTCTTTGATTTTGAATGCGAGCGTGGGAAGGGAGGATATATCCAGCTGAAGAGAATTGATAATGAAACACAAAACAGTCCCTGTGTTAATGTCCCCATTCCACACACACATCTTAGATACCTTATAACTATTATAAAGATAACATATCTTTTTTGGTTCAAAATAAATTCTATTAACTGTCTCCTTTGATATAAAATAAATTAGTTTGGGTTTTCCCCCAAACTAAATAAGAATAGTTAAAAATATGCACAATATGACTATTCACAGCCAGTCTGAAAACAGCACCAAATGTCCTTTTTTAAAAAAAATACAATCAAGTACACATAAGTAGCAGACACATGAATGCTATACATGTAAATACATGCAGACAATTTATTATGGCAACTTGGGCAGGATAAATAATGCATGCAGAGTTATTTATTTCATGTAGGCTCATGGCAGCTTACAAACAAATTTAAAACTTCCACAGGACAGAATCAATATTAACAATAACATAGCTATAATGAATGCATATAATAAGACACTTAAAACAAACATTAAAACATCCATGAAAATCAACACAGCAAATAACATAATTAAATCTACAACTTAATTAATATCATTATCTATAGTTACGTAATTATAATTGTATAATAAGTTGCACATCATCAATAACAGGCAACACTCAACCACAAAATCTGGCTTTTAATACTTTCTGGAAAGTATCAAGTGCATTTGAATGTGACATCTAATGTGATTTACTCTTTGTTCATGTTTTTAGAGGTCAGGAAAAATAAAGAGAATAACACAAAACTTTCAAATTAGTTTTGAAGCACTGGGGACTGGAAATAGATTATTTATTTATTTATTTATTTATTTATTTATTTATTTATTTATTAATGAGACTTGTATGCCGCCCCATCTCCAAAGACTCGGGGAGGTTCACAACTAAAACAACAAGAACAATAAATAATTAAAAAAGAATTAAACTAACAAGCCCCATTGAAATATAATTACATAAATACATAATAAAACCATAATAAAACCCCCCCCAAAGGGTCACAGCCCGGCTTGGTTAAATAACCAGGTCTTCAATTCACGGCAGAAGGCGCGGAGGTCAGGGGCCAGGCGGAGTCCCAGGGGGAGTTGGTTCCAGAGGTCAGGGGCCGCGATAGAATAGGCTCATCATCGGGGGACCGCCAAACGGCATTGGCCAGCCGACGGGACCCCAAGGAGTCCTTGCCTATGTGATCGCACAGGGTGGTTAGTACTCAATGTCGGCAGGAGTTGCTCCCTTAAATATTGCGGACCCATGTCATGAAGGACTTTGTATATTAAAGTTAACACCTTGAATCTCACCCGGAGCACAACTGGCAGCCAATGCAGACAGCGCAGGAGGGGGGTAACATGGGAGAACCGGGAAACTCCCATCACCACCCGCGCCACCGCATTTTGCACCAGCTGTAATCTCCGGATGGTATGCAAGGGTAGTTCTAGATAGAGAGCGTTGTAGTAGTCGAGTCTGGAGGTAACAAGGGCATGAATAACTGTGCGCAGGGCATCGCGGTCCAGAAAAGGGCATAGTTGGCGAACCAAACGGAGCTGGGCAAAAGCCCCTGGCGACGGCCCCCACCTGCTCCTCCAATCGAAGCCGTACATCCAGGAGGACCCCCACATTCTGCGCCCTATCCACAGGGGGCAACACCCCTTCCCCTATGGTTAAAGATGGATAATCCTGACTGGGCCGCGATGCCGGTATGCACAGCCACTCAGTCTTGGCTGGGTTGAGATGAAGCATGTTTCCGTTCATCCAGATCCGTACTGCATCCAAACACTGGGTCATCAGGGAGAGGGCATCACCGATCTGGTTCGGGGTGGAGATGTACAGCTGAGTATCATCTGCATATTGATGGAAACTCACCCCAAAACCATGGATGATCTCACCCAGCGGCTTCATGTAGATGTTAAATAGCAGGAGGAGAGAACCGACCCCTGAGGCACCCCACAAGAGAGCACCCTCGAGGTGGACCTCTGTCCCCTTGCCAGTACCAACTGCGACCGCCCTGAGAGGTAGGAGGTGAACCACTGAAGTACAATGCCCCCCATACCCAACCCCCCGAGGTGTTGCAGAAGGATACCATGGTTGATGGTATCAAAAGCCACTGAGAGGTCTAATAGGACCAGGACAGAGGAAAAACCCCTGTCCCGGGCCCTCCAGAGATCATCCATCAGCGCGACCGTGCTGAAACCAGGTCGGAAGCCCGATTGATACAGATCCAGGTAGTCCGCTTCATCCAGGAAAAGTGGGAACTGCCGAGCCACCACACTCTCAACAACCTTCGCTAAAAAGTGAAGGTTGGAGACTGGACGAAAGTTGTCTAACACGGTCAGGTCCAGGGCAGGCTTCTTCAGGAGGGGTCTCACCACCGATTAATTGTGGAAGTGCTCTAATATTTTCAGCATAGCATTAGTCCTGCATGCTTTCTTGATTTATTTATGAAATATAGATGACTGCCCATCTCAGCAGTGACTCTGAGTGGATAAAATTTATTTACAATATTTATAATCTGCCCTAGTCCTAAAGAATCCTGAACAGCATTCAACACAACAAAAGATGATTAAAAACCTATTAATAACTCTTTGAATGAAAATATTTATCAAATGGAGATCCAGCCATGGCAGGATCTTATCCTTATTCTTCAACCCCTAGCCCCACCCTATTTAATGGCCTGAGGATCTGAAATAGCTACTGAAATTCTCAAATCTGATTCTACAAAGCTATGGTTAAATAGTTCTGGTAATAAAAATTAGTTGTATTTTACTCTTCAAATAAATAAAATTCTACCACTACTTGCAGACCTGATCAATTGCAGTAAATGTCTAGGAAATGACCTTATAGTAGATTTTAGTTAGTGTTTGCTTCCATCTCTTCCCAAAAGTCAAATTTCAGGTGCAAATATGAAATTAAAATATTCTATATTTTGTTTATTAAATTTAGAAACTACCCATGCCCCTCAGATTGTAAAAAAAGAGTCTTAGATTTACACTTAAATAATCCTACACTTAAAGATGTTATGGCTGAAAATGCTATCCTTCATGACCAGGATGTCTCATTCCAATATTAACTATGACCGCCTTCTGAAATATCCATATCAAACTGTGCTGTGTGATTGATGTAAACATCTATTTTAAGCCAGATTTGTGCTATCTAACAACTGGGTTTCTGCCTTGTAGCATTAATAATATAAAGCTCATGCACACAAGCATTGATCAAAGCTTTTGAAATACAAGCTGTCACTGTAAATAGGAAATCTGCAGCTGGTTTGAATTTGAGTTAGTAAATTTGGTGCTTGCTTTCTAATTTCCATATTGTGATCATTTGTTGTGGGTATACTTGGCAGCTGTGGTTGAAGCTGATGTAAAACAACCCATGTATATGTGCATTTAATGTGATACACACAGCAACTACATTTTCCTTCTTTGTCATGCATTTATAATACGTAGTGCTTTGCATCTATATTTACCAGAGAAGTTAGCTTTGTCTGAATTAGACCACAATAAACCTAGTCTTGGCCAAACAGGTATTAGACAATTTCCAGAATTTCTAAAAGGATATTTTTGAAAAAGATCTTAATAGGTGGCACAACACTCTATAAACTTGGTGTATTTTTGGCATTCTGGGGTATGTCTTCACCAGTTTATTTTCTCCAGTGAGTTGCCTGTGTGAAATGCCTTATCATATTAACGCTAGTTGAGATTTCAGGGTTAGGGGGAACATGTGTGTTTAGAATCCTGCAGCAAGATACCTGTGATGATTGAGAGAATATAATCATGATTGAGAGAATATATATCATCTGCCCTTTCTCAGGTCTTCATGACCTTCCATTAGTGTAGATTGCACATTTCTATGCTAACCTCCCTTTTATTTCTGTCCCTGTCACCTAATCTTTCACTTGCTTGCCTGCAGTCATGGTGGAGTAATCACAAGACTTATATTGAAACTAGCTTTCTACGGGTGCAGTATCATAATATGAATGAATGCATAAAGGTATATCAGTGTAAGGGTTTTGATCCCATCCTCAAGTTCTCTTGAGTAGGGATTACACAGGAGTATTTTTTAAACAATGCAAACTGCATTAGCATGATCTTGGTTAAAGGTTTTGGATAATTCTGATAAAGCCACATATTCAAGGAAAGAACGAGCTCTTGTTTATTTTGTGGTATATTTTCTCTTTTGTGCTGTAAGTCCATGGCAGAAGAATGAGAACATAAGGGCAATATTAATGCTAATATTTTTAACTTGTTTTTATTTTATTTACACTTCTGCTCTTACAAAGAGCTGATAATGTTAATTACTGCTTGGATGCACTTATTATTGGTTACCTGTCTTGTGGTTTTGACCTTTAGTTGAATAGACTAAGAAAGAAAAGTTATGGTTTTTTCCAATGTTTGCTATCCTCATTAGGATAACATTATTTCCATAAGGAAATAATAAGCAAGATTTTGGGTGACTGCAAGGATAATTACAACTACAGTATGAACAGGTGCGGGAACTTGTGCAACACAAATTATAGGTCATTTGTAGTTTGTGTTGTGCCATTTCTGCAGTGATAAAAGAAATGGCTGTTAATTACTAGATTATTACCATCCTTCATTCTGATAATTCCAGGCTATCAAAACAATGGGTGGAAGCACAAATCATATCATTTCTGTTCTTTCAGCAACATGGCAGAACCCTGGATGTATCATTAGCTTTAGGAATGCAGCAATTTTAGCTAATGAATTAAATTTACAGCTTTATTACTGGTACACAGAGATTACAAATTTGCCCTGAGATGTTAAACAGTCCTCTTTTGAGTAATTTACTGATCTGCATATTATCCCTTGAAAACAGGATGGCTAATGTTTGGTACAGTTATTACTCTCTGACTAAAACATATATATCTATTTCTTTTCAATTTCCCTCTGTTTCTCATTTTTAAAATTATTTATTTTGCACACATTTTTGGGGGATTGACTAAGGAACATTTTCCATGAGAGATAAAAAGCAAAAGCAAGGTTGTTTTCAGGATTTAAAATAAAGTTTGTCTTCAGCATTGTGTGGGTTCCAGAGATTGACGTAGTTCTGTATTTCTTTAAAATAATAAATAAATAAATGAATGAATGAATGAATGAATGTTATGTGTGTTGTGTGTGTGTGTATGTATGTATGTATATACAATATATATACTGTATATATATATATATATATTGGGGGTATTAGTTGGAACCCTGACATTTGACTTGTGCAAATGGTGGGCTGGTTCCCTTCTCCCCCTCCTGCTGTGCTACCAAGCCATTAAATTTGGGGACTGCTATTCTATACCATGAGTGCAAGAAGATTGTGGTGTTGGATTTACTTCCACAGAAGATTTTATCATTGCAGCTTAAATTGTACAAAATAGATAAGAAAAGATAATCAGATTCTTTGGATGAAATTTGTGGAGAAGAAAACATATCCATTTTATGTTACTTTCCAAATCTCTTCCTAAACCTTCAGCTATTAATATACTGAAAAAGTATGACTAAGAGAGGTCTGAACTTCCATACTGTAGTCTCAACTGAAAATAATTTCAAAGAGTTGATTGATCCCTAAAGGGTAATATTAAAATAATCTTTGTGCTTGCAATGGCATTCAGATAGACACTCAAGTCCCTGTTATTATCTCTAAAGAACAGAAGCTAGCCAGCAGGAAGCTCTTTTCTTATGTTCCCTTGCTGAGTTAATACCAGTACATATTAACATTAAGTTGCATTATAATGATCTAGTTTGTAAGGGGGCATTTGCTGACTATGCATTGACTGCTCCATATGGGTGCAATCAATTCTGTTTCCCATAAAAATAAAATGCATGTTCCTGTTTTGATATATTTACCCCCTCCCCTTCTGCAAAAATGCAGAACTGGAATTAATTGCCTCAGTGCAATTTTCAAGAAATTCCAGTTCTCTCACTTTATCTGTAGAAGACTTCCATGAAATTTCAGTTTAGTAGTAAAAGAGAACTCTAAACATGGCTTTTTCAACTACCCAGAATCTACTACTTCTCTATTAAACTTTTAAAATGTACATTCTGTGTACAGCTTATGACCACTAAGCAATATAGTAATTAGTCATTTATTGTGCCCTGGGAAAGTATTGAGTTCTTTTTGGGCTTTGCAATCCCGGAAACAGCAAAAATGGGTATCCAGATGTTAATGCTTAAAGTTCCAAACAGTTGAAGCTGGACAAAGTCTAGGTATTCTAAGATCTGGCTTATTTTTGATATTAAACTTGGCTTTAAGTATTCTGTATTTGTGCTTATGGAATCATGGCTCTTAATATTTAGCTTTTAGTTATTTGCCTTTCAGAATGACAACATTGGCTTAACTCGTAAAAAAAAAAGTCTTCATGGACATCTTATTACATCAGTACTGACAGAAAATAAACAGAGAAAAATCTTCCCTTTGCTATTGTTTTAGCCCAGTTTTTAATATAGCTTTATTCCTTGAAAATAAAAGAGTTCATTTTCTCGTGCACATAACATAGTTATGAACTGAAAAGCTGAGTCAATGACAGAAGCTATTTTTTATGTCTAGCATCCAAATTTAAGATGGTTGCCATCTGTTGTCTGTCAGTTGCTGCCAAGAACACTGGAAACAGTAAACAAGCAGAGGAAGTGGCAAGGGCACGATGGCAAGATGGTGGTCATGAAAAAGGGTTTTTCAAACCCCAGCTATGAACAGGGAATGACAGTTATTAGTAAATAGCAAAATATTCATAATAATGCAACAGGATTAGGAATACTGTAGCAGGGTATCTACAGACGGGTAGATTCCAAGTATGGATTATAGCCTATTTCCAAGATGGACAGAGATTCTGAACAGATTTTCATAGGCTGAAGTAGTTTGTGTCTTGTAAACCTCTATCCCTGGTCATTTTCTTTAAATGTTATAAAGTAGGCTATTCGATATAGCCAAAAAAGAGTGAATTTTCATTTTTTTAAAAAACAAAAACACATTGTGTTATTGGGAAAGACGTAAAGGATTGAATAATTAATAATTTTCTTTCAAATCAGAGTGACCCTTACAATCATTGGTGATAGTTATCACAATGTATTGGGTTGTAGTGATAAAGAAAACTTCAAAGTTACGCTCAGCATTATAACAGAATAACAGAGTTGGAAGGGACCTTGAAACTCTTCTAGTCCAACCCCCTGCTCAGGAAAATCCCCTGCTCAGGAAACCTGCAGTCCCACTGCTCAGGAAACCCTACACCATTTCAGACAAATGTTCTCCAATATCTTCTTAAAAATTTCCAATGTTGAAGCATTCAAAACTTCTGGAGATAAGTTGCTCCGCTAATTAATTATTCTAACCTTCAGGAAATTTCTTCTTAGTTCTAGGTTGCTTCTCTCCTTAATTAGTTTCCATCCACTGCTTCTTGTCCTGCCTTCAGGTACTTTGGAAAATAGCATGACTCGCTCTTCTCTATGGCAACTCCTGAGATATTGGAACACTGCTATCATGTCACCCCTAGTCCTTCTTTTCATCAGACTAGACATGCCCAATTCCAGCAACCGTTCTTTATATGTTTTAGCCTCCAGTCCCCTAATCATCTCTGTTATTATTCTTTGCACTCTTTCTAGAATCTCAACACCTTTTTTACATTGAGGTGACCAAAACTGGATGCATTATTCCAAGTGTGATCTTACCAAGGCATTATAAAGTGGTATAAACACTTCATGTGATTATTGCGCACTTAATTTATTTTTCATCCAGCCTGTTAACGTGAACAATTCTCACAGTGCGAATGATACATGACCCAGAATAATACTGCAGGATACAATCTGGGTTGGTGACCGGGGAAAAGGGTTTAGTCTTCTGAGCTTTCAGGCTCATTCTGGAGCCTCAGGGAACTTTTGATAGTGTTTGTTATCTGACTCTAGTGACTAATTTATTAAAAAATACCACTGAGTTTTAATGCCTTATATTCATGTTTGTTCATTTATTACCCTATTTTTTTCTGTTGGTAGACCCCCCTCGAGGCACTTAGAAATCATTATGAAAAATCAATATGAAATCACAGTAAAATCTACTGCCCTCAGTTAAGTTTTTTTAGTATTATTAAATTATGAAATTCAGTAGCCAGTTGCAGTTTCATTGTACAGCCTTCAACAGCCCTGGGGCACACCTTTACAGTGGATAGACCCTGAAAATATATTGGGTTTCTGGATAAGGATTGGGTATGTTATATTTTTTTGTCTAGCAAGATTTTGGCAGTATCAGCAGCCACCACTACAAGCACAGGGAATGAATGGGAATGCTTTGTTTAAGACCTTAGCTAAGACTACTTCTCACAAGTATCTACATGTGACAGTATGTAGCTGAAATTAGGCTATAGGAGCATATTTGGGATTCTGCCAATGTATTTGCAGTCCTGCAACATCCATACCTGAGCTCCTACAACTCATCATAGGGATAGTGTTGATTCTTCTCAGTTATTAGTCCTGGGAGATTTAAATCTCCATGACTTCAAAGTAAAATCTGTGGTTGGTCAGGAATTTATAGTTTCCAGGGCAACCATGGGCTTGTTCCAACTGGCAGCTGGTCCAAAAGATATAGATTAGCACATATTCAATTTTATTTTTACCTTGGAGTAGGGTAAGAACCAGAGGTGGTATTCAGCAGGTTCTGATCAGTTCTGGAAAACCGGTAGCGGAAATTTTTAGTAGTTCAGAGACCGGCAAATGCTACCTCTGACTGGAGATTTTACAATATCCTTCCCCTGCCATGCCCAGCAAGCCATGCCCACAGAACTGCTAATAAAAAAATTGAATCCAACACTGGTGAGAACATTGTGATCAGTCCCTTTATCATGGTCAGATCTCAGATCTTTTTCTGATCATTATGAGACCTGTCATCATCACTGGTTCTAGAAAGTAGAGAAATGATTAAGGCAATCTTCCCCAGACATTTGGTGGATTTCCTTAGTTTTTTGCAGGTACTAATCTGCAAATATGTGTGATTCCATGGCTTACCAAGGAGCCTTGGCATATAAAATAGCTGAAGTGTCACAACGAGATGAAGTGCCAGTACAATAAAAACAGGTAGGAATCCATCCATATGTCTTTGTGCTCACTATATTATATATATATGTATATACCACACTGTTTATGATGACCTCAGACCATCCATAGGATCTTTCACTGAAGTGATTAAAATATCACATTTTGATACAAGTTTGACTCTTTTCAGATGTGTGTATGTGTGTGTGTGTGAGAGAGAGAGAGAGGGAGGGAGAGAGAGACAGAGAAACAGAGAGAGAGAGAGAGAGAGGGAGGGAGGGAGGGAGGGGGAGAGAGAGAGAGGGAGAGTGAGAGAGAGAGAGATTTAACATCCACAAGGACAAAAGTGTCAGAGCTTGCAATGTATCTAATGGTACAACATTGCTTTCATCATTTATTCCCTGCTTTGTCCCATGCTTCAAATGCCTTTGGATGACCCATACTGCATTAGGGAAGGAGAAATGATCTTCATTGAAGCTGCTGTGACATGACTGCAAGAATATTTTAATGACAAAATCACTTTTAATCATTTTGACTTCACGCCACATTAGAAAGGATGAATAAGTTACTGTAACTGAAACAATTGTCTTGTGAAGTGATTTGCAATTCTTATGTCCTTATAGAATTTAGGACAGAATGGACAGAATTTTTGACAGGAAGAGCATTATTTCCTGTTAGCGGAGGGGATTATTCCCCCCTCTATTGAAGGAAGTGGTGATCTACCCCCCCCCCCCAATAAAGATAGTTTTGTAGAAGGTGGCAGGGTTGCAGCTGCAAACTGATATTCGATGAAGGGAATAATGTAGAATCCAGTTGGATTTCAAACCAGGTATAGGATGTATACTGTAGACCTGTTTTGATCACTTTTGTGGATGCTGTCTGTTAGGCCCTTGTGTTCCTGTTGGATATCTCAGTGACATCATTTCTAGATCACCTGCAAGGATTGGGAATTTGGAACACTGTTTTGCAGTAGTTCTATTCTTTCCTGAGCAGTTGGTTCTAATTGCTGATAATCAGGGATGAATGATTGAGATTCTGGGCATTCCAGTATAGGATGCCATAGGGCTTGGGTTTCTCTTTTATATTGCTTAATGACTACATGAAACTGGTGGGTGATGTCATCAATTTGTGTTGAAGGGAGTTATATAGCTTTCTCTGGACCAAAGAGAAGATGTCATGAGGCAATGGGCTGCTATGGCTGCTATTTTAAACATATTTTCTCTCAAAATATCAAAGTTACAAGCATTTAAAATGTTTTTAAAGAAGTGAACATTCAAGTGCTTTCTGAGATATTTGATTTGTTCCATCCCCTACAAGGAATTATATTTTCTGCAAGCCCACCACCATTTTAAGCATCTCATCTAGTTGTTTTCATACCACACTATGAGAGAATGAACTTATTTTGAATAGAATTGTACTAGATGTAAAATGGCTAGAACTAGATTTGAAAAATTTCTTGGAGGCCCAAATAGGGCTCCATTTAATCCTGATTGTACTAACCTAGTGCTGCCCTATTGTTAAAATGCAGTAGCAGAATTTAGTATGGTCATACCACAAATCAAGTGTTAGAAGGATTGAGTTTTTGGAAACTCTGGAGATCTGTACACAATAATAGACTAGATTATAGGCGTATATAAGGTGACCTGATATCAGAAAGTTTCTTATCAGTCTTGTTGTATGCCAACATATTTTAGTGCTTCCAGTTATAACAGAACAACAGAGTTGGAAGGGATGCTGCAGTTCTTGTAGTTCAACCCCCTGATCAGGCAGGAAGTCCTATAACATTTCAGACAAATGATTATCCAATCTCTTCTTAAAAATCTCCAGAGTCTGAGCACCCACAAATTCTGAAGGCTAGCCATTCCACTGATTAATTGTTCTAATGATGAGGATATTTCTCCCTAGTTCTAGGTTTACTTGCATGGCAATGCTGGATGGGGACAGTTCAAATTATAGTCCAACTTGACTGGCTAAAAGATCTACTGCTGCTAGTACAATTAAGGACAAACAATCTTCTAGAATTGCATGCTTTGAGCACTCGCTTAACTCCCAGGAATTACTATCAGCATGATGGATAGATTTTCTGGGTGGGGACAACACTAACTTCAAAGAGTTTTTGCTTCACTAGATTACAAAACTTTTTATTTTGAATCATTTAACTGATTTTTGGTATGACTTGGCAATTAACTTTTTAATTGTTTTTGCAAGGGCATGCATGTCTATTTGTTGGCCTGTTTTACTCCCGACATGTATTTTTCTGCTTCTTTTCACTCCACATCTTTTCTAAACAAAGACTTGACATTCACATGAATTAGACTTTTTTGCTTAGACTGGCCTTATAAATTGCCATGAAATCACACTGATGATTAGTTGCTTGACCATGACCGAATCTTTTTTTTTGAACTTTGCTGCTTCCTTCTTACAAGATGAGCAGATTATCTTTCAAATTAAAATGCTTGCTGCATCACAGCATATCTTCAGATTTTAAGTACAGGGATGTTTGCCTGTTGACAAGTAGAGATATTGCTGATGTTATTATTAGATTTAATGAGAATTATGTTTTTCTTTTCTAAAAAAAAGGCCTTGTAGGCTTTCAGCAACAAAGCATGAAAGAGAGATATATCTGTGTGTCTCACATTAGAATTCAGTCTTTCTCAACTCTGCTCCAGGCATGTGGGTCTTCATTTCCATATAATTAGAGACAGCAGGTGAAGGAAAAGTAGTATAATTCTTTTAAAATCCTGGGATCCTTGGTGGTCAGTGACCTTGGCTGTTTTCTTGCAGACACTTTATTACCAAACTAGGTAACATCATCAACACTCTTTTAAGATGAGATAGAGGTGTCAAACTCATGTTGTCACAGCAGCATCACATAATGTATCTGGACTTTTCTCCCCTTTGCTAAACTGGGTGGGGGTGGGATCAGCATGTGATCCATCCAGCCCATGGGCTGTGAGTTTGACAGCCCTGAGATAGAATGAAGTGTGAGAGAAGAGTTATGAAGATAGCCAGCATGAAATAATTGCTCCTTTATCTCCAAGCAAAGGTTTGAGGGGTGCTTCTGGAGTATTTCCATTTATTTATTTATTATATCGGGGTGGAATCCACATGGCTGTCTGTCACACAAGATTATGTTGGAGAACATGCAAATCTTCAGAGATATGTTCTTATGGATTATTCATAACTGAATTTCTGAATGAAAAGAATATTGAAAGACCATGCTACCTTTCATGTAATAAAATATGTTATTTCTTTCTTTGAGGGCAGTTATGCTTCAAAAGAGTAATTTCCACAACTTGATGGATCAGGATTTGGTTTATTGATCCTTAAAAACTTTGCCAAGAAAATAAGAGAAGCTATTCAACTATTGAAAATTAAAGTTTCATTAAAAACATGGTTTGTCTGTTGTTAATAAAACTCATGGAGAAAATTATGTTTTTCATTATCCATTTTAAAGGGTCAATAATACTGCGCACTAAATTGCTTTGTGTACTTCCCAGGTGTTAAAACACTTTACTATATCCTTTAAGCTTTCATTACAATCTTGTTATGTGTATATAATTAATTACAGTATTAGAACATGCAGTTATATTTAAAGTAACTTTCCATATCCAATGTGTACTTAGACTGTTTCCTACACTTTCACTAGGGAAATTTATATTTATTTATTCAATTTCCATAGCCTCAACCGTATTTGCAGAACAGAGTTTGACACAAGTACATAAATCACAATAGTCACATATTTTTATCATTATCTTTAAGTCATATGCCTTTCTTTGTTCACCATCCACAGAAGATACTCATGATTAGAGATATATAAACCTTGAGACTTCAGGGAGCATGAGCACCCAATAAGCTTTGAGTGCAGCCCACCATTCCAGGTACCTTCAAAGTCATTAGCAAAATATAGCTTTTAATGAGTTGAAGGAAAAAGTATTAAGCATGTGGCTGAAGAGTACTCATATTAAATGTAGATAGCAATCAAAGTGTCATAGAATCACAAAATGTTAGGTTAGAGATTGTCTAAGAATCTTTCTGTACTTCAGTTGTTCTTTCTAGTGCAGGCACACACTGCTATGGCATCCTTAAATGATGTTCATCCACTTTATGTTTAAACAGCTGAGATGAAGGATAGTTGACTAGCACCTGAAATGTTTTTGTACTGTTGTTTTGTAACACTCTGATTTTTTTTAAAACATATGCAGCCCTTAACTCAGAAATAAATAACTGTACATCCACCTATAAACCAAGTAGGAAGCCAGAGTTGAATGACATTGGCCAGAACAGGCATTCTATTCGTTTTCACACATTTGTTTTGGAACATCTGAATATGGTGTCTGTCTAAACATCTATGATTCTAAACACATGCACACATAAACTGGGACATACACAAAGTTCGGAAAGACTGAACAGTATCAATGAATTATTATCAATAACCAGTATTCCAAAAATGCACAACAATTGCATTTGTCACCCAATGTTGCTCATCTGTCTGAAAGACCTGCCAATTAGAAATGTAATGCAGGGTAGACAGTTTTGGACTTTAGATGGACACTAGCTTAAAGGTCACAAAGTTTGTAGTATTTAATTCATCTGGCTGTGGGTTGTCATGCTACTATAGTACTACTATAGTAAATTCTGATTCTCTGTTTCCATAATATATCATATGTGAAATTAATTAGGGCAAGCTTTCTTTGAAAGAATTGGCACCTTATAAAGAGATTGAATGAGTGCATCTTATAAAGGGCAGTCTGAGACATCCCAGAGAATAATCTTTTACTGCCAAGTCTTTCTTATAAAGAAGGCTGTCAAGAGGAGCTGTTAAGATTGCCAACAATAAATAGTACTGCAATTAATGCATCAAAATAAATCCCTTTCAGGCTAAATAACTGTAACTGTGTGTTATCAGTAGGGACATTCTTTAAAATAGAACAGGAAAAAAACCCAAATATCATATAGCAGTATTGTAAATTGTGGTTAATGAGTCTGTAATGTACTCATTAAGAAAGTCTCAATAGCCTTCTTGTAGTATAATATCCAATTTATTAGTATCAGCTGGCAGCCCTAGGATCATGAGCTAATAAAGGGTAATATAAGAGACTGGTGGAGAGATTTGGCTTTAGATATCTAACTGGACAGGAACTCTATTCGGTGACTGCAGACGAATCATGTTCTGAGTCTGGCCTTCCTCACAAAGTTATTGGTAAGTTTGCATGAAGAGACAGACGCGGAGTGCTTCAAACTCTTAGTTTATTAGTGACTACAGCTCAGAACGGACCCAATTTGGCTGGGCTGTGGCTGCTACTTATAGCCAGCAGCCTCAGTTGCCAGCCAATCAGAGTGCAGGGTTTTCCCACACTTTTTAAACCAATCATTTCCAACATTTTACAAGAACAGTTCAAACTAAACCAATGACTTCAAACCTACATACATAACACCCCTCCCACTAGGTTCAGTCCATACTCAAACCCCAACCTATCTAATGTATTCTTTTAAATAGGTGGGGCTTTTAATGCGTTGAGACCTACGTGGTTCAGATGTTTTAAGGTTCTCACCTTGTGAGAGAGGAAATGTGTCTGCTGACATTTCTTTACTTGGACTTGTAGTAATGGTAGAACCTGTTTGGTTACTACAACCTGGTCTCTCCTCCCAATCCATCTCCAACCCAATGTCAGCACCTAAATCAGGTAGTGATGTGCAATCTTCCATTTGTGAAAATGGTTGTTGGTATTGTGACAGGTTTTGGGATGGTTCCTGTCGTGTTAGCTCGTTACCCATGGGGTTGATTCTTACTTGCTGATTACTCTCATAATCCTCCCTTCCCCTAGAAGAGGCAGTAGGTATGGGAACCAGAGAGGAGCAAAAGCGATGCTCCTGAGGCAATCTGGATCTTAACTGATCAATGTGCCTGCTCCAGAGGACACCATCCTCTGTTTGTACCCTGTAAGACCTGGGGCCTGTGATTTGGGTTATCTCAGCAGGAATCCATAATGGTTCACCCATGAAGTTCTTAGCATGAACAGAATCACCCACAGTGAAAGTGCGAATTTTACTAGTGGAATCTAGTGGTGCATTGGGTGCATAAGTGGGATGGAGGCGGTCAAGGGGAGACCTGAGTTTCCTACCCATCAACAATTCAGCTGGGGTTAAATTAGTTGAGGGGTTGGGAGTGATATGCTGAACACTGAGAAGTTTTTCAATTCTCTCAATGATATCCCCTGGACCCAATTGCTGAAGTTTTTCCTTGGTAAATCATACCATACGTTCAGCCTGGCCTTTAGCTGAAGGATGCCCAGGGGCTGTCAGGGCATGTCTGATACCCTATTGTGCTAGATATGATTCAAAAAGGTTGGATGTAAATTGAGGGCCATTGTCAGAAACAAGCACATCAGGTAACCCATGAGTTACAAAAAGCTTTTTAAGCTGTTTGATGACAGCTTCAGTTGTGGTGGATGCCATAGGGATAACCTACAGCCATTTGGAATATGCATCAACTATAATAAGGAAAGTGTGCCCTCTGGTAGGGCAAGCAAAATCAATGTGAATCCTGGACTATGGGCCCCTAGGACATTCCCAATCCTGTGTGGGGGCGAGAGGTGGGGCAGGCCTGACTACCTGACAGTTGGGACAAGATGCAACCCAGTTTTCAACCATTTTGTCAATACCTGGCCACCATTCATAACTCCTGGCCAATCCCTTCATTCTGACAATTCCCGGATGACCCTCATGTAACATTTCCAAAACCTCTTTTGTAGTTTTGCAGGAATAACCACCCTGTTACCCCACAAAATACATCCTCTTAATACAGATAATTCAGTTTGCCTGGATTTAAAAGGTTGGGCGAGTTGAGGTAGATCTTGAAGTGGCCAACCTTTCTTAAACCAGCCTATGACAGGAGCCAATAAAGTGTCTTTGGCAGTCTCTCTGGCAATTTGAGCAGCATGTACTGGAAGCTTGGCAACAGTTTCTAGAAAAAAGGTGTGAGTCTCAGGAACAGGCTCCTCAATGTGTGAAGGAAGTGGGCAGCGACTCAAAGCATCTGCATGCCCAATGTCTTTACCAGGTCTGTGGATCAGTTTGTATGAATAAGCAGCAAGAAATTCAGTCCATCTCAGAATTCTTGGTGACAGGATCATGGGCATTGGTTTGTCCCCTGCCACAATGCCTAACAGAGGTTTGTGATCTGTGACAATAGTAAATGTTCTCCCATATAAATACTCATGGAATTTTTTGACAGCTGCAACAATTGCCAAGGTTTCCTTGTCCAGTTGGCTGTAATTTCTCTCTGCTTTAGTCAAGGTGCGAGAGTAAAATGCAATAGGAGCTTCCCTCCCGCTGGGAAGCTTGTGGCTCAACCCCCCCCAAAGGGGAGGCATCACAAGTCAGAACAACAGGAAAGTTCTCAGAGAACTGTATCAGCACAGCATCAGACGTGATTAGTCTCTTGATATTGTTAAATGCAGCTTGTTCCTTCCTCCCCCAGACCCATGCAGATTTTTTGTCCAGAAACCTATGTAGGGGTTCTGCAATGATTGCCTTCTGAGGTAGAAACATATGATAGAAGTTAATGAGTCCCAAGAATGCTTGCAAATCTGTTTTGCATTTTGGTCTGGGGGCTTCTTTGATTGCCTGAACCTTTGCCTCTATGGCGTGTGTGCCATGTTTATCAATCATGTAACCCAAGAATTCCACTTTATCTGTTCTAAGTGTGCATTTTTCTTCTTTGACTTTTAACCCCGCTTTTTTGAATCTAGTTAAGACTTCCCTGAGTCTCTCGTGTAATTGAGTGTCATTTTCAGCAGAAATTAAAACATCATCAAAATAGGGCACCACCCCTGGCAACCCTTGTAACATTCTTTCCATAAGGCTTTGGAAGATGCCTGGTGCTACGCTTACTCCAAATTGCAATCTTTTGCATTTGAAGGCACCACTATGGGTCACAATGGTTTGGACTTCAGCAGTGGCATCATCAACTGTTAACTGTTGATATGCCTGTGTCAGGTCCAACTTGGCAAAAACTGTGCCCCCTCCAAGAGAGTGTAATAAATGATGCACTACTGGAACTGGATATGCTCTGTTGTAGCATGGTTCAATGTCCCTTGTAGTCTCCACAGATTCTCACAGACCCATCAGCCTTGACTGGTGTGACTATGGGTGTCTGCCACCTGGAGTGATCAGTGGGCTCTAAAACCCCTTGGGCTATTAGTTTATCTAATTGTGCATCAATTTTTCCTTTAAGGCAAATGGGACCCTTCTGGGTTTTAAATGGATTGGTTGTACCTTGGGACCTAGGTTAAATGTGATGGGGTCCCCAAGTACTGCTGCCTTTTGACCTTGGACCTGTCTTTAAAATGGTTGTTTAATCCTTTTTAAAAATATTTATTGTATGGTATGTTTTAACTGTGAGCTGCCCTGAGTCTTCGGAGATGGGGCGGCATATAAGCCCAATAAAATAAATAAATAAAATAAATACTTGCCTCATCCATCACTGAAGACCTCTGGAAACTCAGACTTCAAGGCCTCCTCCCATTCAGTGTTGCTCACGTGATTGATGCCAGTCACCTTGATGCCCAATGGGTTGAACCACTCAAGGCCCAGCAGACTTGGGCGGTCCTTGTCCACGATGGTCAGTGGTAGGCGTTTGGTGTGGCCCTTGAATTTCACGTTGAATTCTCTTGTTCCAACTACTGAAATCTTGTTCCCTTGGTAGTCTTTAAGAGTCAATGCTTGCTCCTTGAAGTGCTTCTTCTGGATGTTGGGAAGAAGTCTGTGAATAGTGTCCCATGACACCATAGATAGGTATGAGCCTGACTCCACTTCCATTTGGTAAGGCCTTCCTTCAATAAGTACCTTGACATGCACTTTTCTGCTTCTTAAAGGTGATGAATGACCAATAGTTACTGTTTGATGAGTTTCATCCTTCCCATTTGCTTCTGTGCTGTGCCCCATTTTCTCACTGAGATTGTTGGGCCTGAATTCTTTGTCTTTGCTTGTAGCAAACTTTCTTCTGTTGGGTGGAGTTCTGGATGATTTGCAGACTCTTGCTAGGTGTCCTCTTTATCACAACGGAGGCAAATGGTGTCTAAAACTTGCATTCAGTGTGGGGTGGCTTCCCCCACACCCTCTGCAGTAGAAATCTTGCTTCTTTCTTCCCAGGTCTTTCTTTTTCTGCTCCATTCTGAGTCTGTAAATTCCTTCCTCCTCCTCACTACAGTCTGACTCAGAATCTATTTGCTCACAATGAGTTGTTGTGGATTTTTCCCCATCAGGATGGCTTGTGGCCTTGTTGATTTTCTTCATGGCCACTGCTGAGGACTTGGTAGCTTCTGCTGAAGAGGCCTCTTTTATTGCTTCCTTCAGTGTGATCTTAGGTTTCAGTAATAACTTGCTCTGTAGCACCTTGTCTTTAAGGCCCAGAACAAATCGATCGCGCATGGCCTTTTCTAAATTGTTAAATTCGCATGCACCCCCAATGTCTCTTAAACTTGCCATGAAGTCGTTTACGCTTTTCCCCTTGATCACGACGGTAAAACTCGTGCCTCTTAATGAGGCACGATACTTGTGGTGCGTAATGGGCTCTTAACAACTTTTCTAAGTCAGCCCATTCCATTACCTTCACGTCTGCAGCTCCCGCCAATGCCTTCGCCATCTTGAAAACTGCCGGAACGCAGTGCGTGAGAAAGACTGCCCTCTTCCGCTTCGGCAAGATCGTTTCCCTCCAGATACATTTGGAAGCAATCTGCATACGACTCCCAGTCTTCTGCTGTCGGATCGAACGGGGCTGGCGGGGGGGTGTTCAGTGCAGCCATCTCGCTCTCCTTCTGTTCCGTGTTGTTGTCTTCTTCAGGGGAATCCCACCTTCATCGCCAGTGTTAAGTTTGCATGAAGAGACAGACGCAGAGTGCTTCAAGCTCTTAGTTTATTAGTGACTACAGCTCAGAACGGACCCAATTTGGCTGGGCTGCAGCTGCTACTTACAGCCAGCAGCCTCAGTTGCCATCCAATCAGAGTGCAGGGTTTTCCCACACTTTTTAAACCAATCATTTCCAACATTTTACAAGAACAGTTCAAACTAAACCAATGACTTCAAACCTACATACATAACAGTTATAGTAAGAACAAAGTTGAATACTCTATATCAGGGTTGTCAAACTGGTGTCCCATGGGCGGATGCATCACACAGGCCATGCCCACCCCAGCTCCGTGAATGGGAAAAATCTCATGATACATCATGTGATGGCAACATGATAGTGCAAGTTTGATACCCTATATATCAACTATATATCAACCTTTATGGCTTGGTGGCTTGGCAAGGGTGGAGGGAGAGGGGAACTGGCCTGCCATTGTGCAAGTCAAGCTGCATATGTGCACCTGCCAGCCACTCATGCAGCCTGGTTCCAAACAGGCCATGGCCTAGTAGCGGGCCGCAGTCCAGGGGTTGGAGACCCCTGGTCTATATTCTTGGATTCAAAGGAAGAAGTTTGATGTCACTGGTCATTTCATACACAAGGGAGACCCATTTAGAACTGGTTGTTACAGTACAACAATTTGTAGTGTAGTTAAGTCTGGGGTTTGGGTCCAAATACAAGCACCTTTGCAAAAAGAGCCTTCCAAGTCATTCTCAAAAGAGTGTTAAGCCATGTGGACAGCTGCATATTTGCTTGGTGTAAGCTCGTGGGTTACTATAGGGATCTGGAGGTACTAGGATGGATATTATTTGCTGCAGCCTAGCTTCTTTTTAATTTAGTGAATGGGGTCATCTTTCTTTGTGAATTAAAGAAGCAAATGTTGGAAGGGTGCAAAAAATGTTGTGCTAAAACATAGAAGTGTGAAAAGGAAAGCTGTTTCTTTCATCCACATCATGACCTGTTCCTGTCTCTGGTATAATCTGCTTTTCCTAAAATCTGTCAGTGCTGGATAATTACTTTCTGGAAGAAATGTGAAATTCTGCCTTTTAGTTTCATGGGATGACATGAATCCCTTTCTCAAATGAAGACGAATGTATGTGTCCCAGAATAATGTTGCAGGATACAATCTGGATCGGTCACCAGGACCAGAGGTTTAGTTTTCCAAACTTTCAGACTCATACTGGAGCCCATTGTCAGGGAATTTCTCTCTAGCAGACAGAAAGCACACACATCAAGGAGCGCATTTTGCTAGAGAATAATTCCACGAGGATGGTTTTTAGCATAAATCTGAAAGTTCGGAAGACTAAACCTCTGGTCCCAGTGGCGAACCCAGATTGGAGACTGACTCCATTTCATTCATTGTTTTGATTATTGGGGACTCATAAATGAATTTATTCATTTCTGAATGTCTGCTCCAAGTATTTGTATAAACATGCTACAGCATTATTGCACACTATTGCATATAATATAATATAGTATAATATTCTGATGTATAACTAATAATCATTTTTAAAGATCAAAATCCACTTAAATCAGCAGGAATCATTGCTGTCATTACTGGAAAGTTCCATTTATTGCTTTTTAGTTCCATGTGCTGGCTTTTCCTTGGAAGTGTAATGTTGTGTTGAAAGCTATATAAATTGAATGAATGAATGAAAATATAAATTCATTAAGAATTCTTCCAGGACTAAGATTTCACTTTAAGTTAATGCAGGCTTCCTCTCATTACCTGTGCCTTTCTGTACCAAGTTCTCAGAAGTCTCCCAGTGAGTGTAGTTATTTAAAAACCTGTTCTTTTCACAATATGCTCTTAGAATTGCACAAAGGAAAATCTTTTATATCCGACAGTGTATAAGAATGGTCTATATTTGTTTAATCAATTATTTAATTGATTAAACACCTACTGTGCTTCCTCATAGAGTGCCCAGAGCTGAGCACAGACAAATGCAGCATTAAAACAATTTGATTTTTAAACATCAGCAATAAAAGAAAACAAAGGAAACAGTAACAATACAAGACATAGCTGAACAGTACTATAAGCAAAATTATTATGAGTGCTGAAAAGTATTTCTTACCCCATATTTGCTTAGATGACGATGTTGAAGTGGTCATTTGAAACTTGATATCAAGCCTCTCATTATTTGTGGAAAAAAGAGAAAACTCTCCATCAATATTTCAGAACCTTGTCTTTTGAAGGTTAGCTTACATTAATTCCACAATGAATTTTGGTTATATTATCAATTCAATGATATTTATAGTCATAATTTTTTTATTTTTTTTATTCATATTTATATGCCGCCCTTCTCCAAAGACTCAGGGTGGCTTACAATTTTTGGAGCACAACCCAATGCTCTCAGCAATAGCCTTCATTCCATTGTATATGCCTGCTTATTACTAAGCGGCATTTTTACAAAGTCAGCTTATTGCCCCCAACAATCTTGGGTCCTCAATTTACCTACCCCGAGAGGATGGAAGGCTGAGTCAACCTTGAGCCTGGTGGGATTCAAGCCTGCACTAATTGCAGGGAGCTGGAATTAAGTGTTAGGCATTTAACAGCCTGCACCACCAAGGCTCTTTGTAATAATTTTTATATTCATTATCCATTGTCTGTCATTAAAGGATAAGGTTATCCTTTAATTTTACATTCAGAGAATAAGAGTGCTCTATGGAATCAGAAATGAAACAAGGAAAATGGATAATTCCCAAAAATGTGAAGTGATAAGAAAAAAGAAAAAGCAATCCATGGAACCAAATTTGCATAGAAATTCATAGAAATATTAATCACCAGACTACGTCTGTGTTGACATTACTTTCTGACAGAATTCTTTCATCTTGTCCTCAACAAAACAGTCAAGTTCAAACATCTGTACAGTACTGTATACTGTTTATAGTGACTCATGCATCTTAAATATAAGCCAGCCAGTATTTCCATTATAATAAAGTTTATTTTTTAAAAGCTGCTGTTTACTTTAAACAGCTTACTGCTATTGTAAAAACACTGAGTTAAAGGCATATGTGTAAACTCTGTTTGACTGTATTCATTCAGATATTTTGGACAATGCATAAAGAAACTTAATGGTTCACAGCAAATATTCATGTAGTTAGCATCCATTCGTAGACACAAATAGATGCATACTATACTTATTCTCAGTCAATTAGCATTCTCTATCTTAGGTGCTGCTATTTCTGAAAGTGGAGTTTCATTGAAGCCTCATAACTAGTATTTGTTGATATATGTAGTAAGCCTATATTGTGCTTAATAGTCTTTTAAAGCAAATTTTACAATTTGTAACACATTTACTGTATTACTGAAGTGATTTATAATCTGTCCTTAGCTTATGGTTATCAATTTAACTGGGTAATTAAAAGTCATACCATAAAGAAAGATGTAAAAATTGATCTTTTTTCTATTTTTCTTGCTTTGTACATACATTTATGCATCTTTTTCATATCATCTTCCTCTCACATATTTCACAGTTTATTTGAATACATTCCATTACTTTACCTTTTTCAAGTATTGTAGTTCAGGATAGATTTGTAAGCATGATTATTAATATGTTGAAAATAAATGTTGATAATAAGAATACTTCATTAGATTTTATATTGCCTTTATTTTAATGGCAAATTTAAAAATATTTAAATAGAAAAATATTTACATTTTATATAACACATTTTTTCAAGTTTTTTTTTTCTATTACTATACTTTCAAAGTATGAGCAAAACGGATATCATTCTCTGGAAACTATAATTTAATGAATATTTACTTTTCATCTGCCATGGTTCAAGACAGAAGAACCAGAAATGTATTCACCAGATAAATTACAAGAAAATAAAGTATGTCTGAAGTATTAATATGAAAGTACAAAGGGACCTTTCTCAGTGTGTTTATTTCTCTATTTTTAACCAAAAAATGTTCAAATATTTTTATAATGTTTGTAATTAGCACAAGGAGCATTTAGTCTTCAGTACTGACTAGTACTTATTATGCTAGTAGACTGCACTAAACAAACATGAATGAACATATTATTCCATAGAATAAATGTGGGTCATAGGGAGATCTGGGCCTAATTTGAATAGAATAGAATAGAATAGAATAGAATAGAATAGAATAGAATAGAATAGAATAGAATTCTTTATTGGCCAAGTGTGGTTGGACACACAAGGAATTTGTCTTGGTGCAAATACTCTCAGTATACATAAAAGAAAAATACATTTGACAAGAGTCAAGAATCATAAGGTACAACACTTAATGATAGTCATAGGGTACAATAAGCAATCAAATCATACTAGGAAACAGTATGGATACAAACGACAAAGTTACAGTCATACAGTCACAAGTGGGAGGGGAGGGTGATAAGATCAGAAGATTAACAGTAATAGTAGTGCAAACTTTGTAAGAGTTGAACAGTGTTGAGGGAATTATTTGTTTAGCAGAGTGATGGCTTTCAGGGAAAAAACTGTTCTTGTGTCTAGTTGTTCTGGTGTGCAGTGCTCTATAACGTCGTTTTGAGGGAAGGAGTTGAAGCAGTTTATGTCCAGGGTGTGAGGGATCTGTAAATATTTTCACAGCCCTCTTTTTGACTTGTGCAGTATACAGGTCCTCCATTGAAGGCAGGTTGGTAGAAATTGTTTTTTCTGCAGTCCTAATTATCCTCTGAAGTCTGTGTCTGTCCTGTTGGGTTGCAGAACCAAACCAGACAGTTATAGAGGTGCAGATGATAGACTCAATGATTCCTCTACAGAACTGTATCAGCAGCTCCTTGGGCAATTTGAGCTTTGTGAGTTGGTGCAGAAAGAACATTACTTGTGCTTTTTTGATGACATTTTTGATGTTAGGTGTCCATTTTAGATCATGTGATATAGTGAAGCAGTAACATCTATCAATTGTGCAAGCTGGAGTCAAAAAGAAGCATATTTATCCTTTAGCTTGCAAATTTATAGTTATAATATTAGTTGTGGCAGAAGTAAGGGATGAAGTGAGATTTTGACAATGGCATGAAGCTGGGAGCAGTAGAACAAATGGTTACAGGAGTTGAAGTGAATGAGACAAGATAAATATCTTCCAGGCTTTATTAGAGCATATGAAACCAAAATCAAGATAGGATAAGTAAGCTTTCTCTCATAAGATGGAACTGTTCCTTCTCCTCTCTCCTTCACATTATAATACCTGACATAACTCAAATTTATTTTGAAAGATCCCTGACACTTTGGAGTAGATTAATAATCTGTAAATTGATAAATTGTAGAGTCTTTTTTTTTTACTAATTTGGGTAATATTTCAGGGGTTGCAGGTCAGAACTCTATTGCCTGACTTTGGCTGTGCCAAAGTCATATGACATGCTCAAACTCATAAGTTATTGGGAGTCCCAGAGGACACCGTATAAAGTGTGCATTACTATATCTGTATGTAAACTGAGCCTTTTGTACTTCTGTTATGGTATTAGACACAAAATGTAAGCAGAGCTTGTGGCATGACTTCATGATACACATTTCATCATATTGTTGATGACTCTGATGGTGTTAAATAATAATATTAATTGAATTTGGCCTGGATCTTTAAACCTATATCTATTTCACAGAGTCATTCAATAAATTGCAATGCCAAGTTGTGTCAGATCAAAACAGATTTATTTATAACAGAAACAATCAATAAATATATTATTCTTAAATATCTACAGAGTCTTTTCTTCTTTCGTTCCTTTTAAACAGTCCTTCAAGGAACTAGAAGTCACTATGAGAGATTCACAGTTCTTCCTCTCATAACCTCTTCTTAGATATAGCTAACCTCTTTAGAAAGTCCCTTTCTCTTAGGTTATAGATCTTCTCTCAGATCTCTTTGCTATATCTTCTCATACACAGACCTCAGTCTGTCAGTTCCTAATATCTCCTCAGAGTCTTGGATCTTCTCAGTATCTCCAATCTCCTTAGAATCTCCTCATTTTCTTTCTCTCTTGAAAATGACAGTTGACAGCCCTTTTATACTTAGGGGCGTGTCCTACAGTATCACAGTGAGGTGCTCAATGCCACCCTGTCATTGGTAGGTTTGATCACCCCATCAAACTCTACTAATTTGTAAACTGCATAGTAACTCCAGAAAGTTCTACTTTCTGACAGATGGCTACAGACACTGATGCATTTCATCTTAGCTTAGTGAATTGTGTAGACCAGGTTTAATGACATGTTCAGACTCTGAGAGAAACTGAAATTTTAGTACCTGGGCATTTCTCATGCATCAATTAAGAGAGCTGCTTTTTGTAATTTTACCCTATTTGTTTTCAGTCAATTGTGTTAAAAGAAACTTTGGCAGAATTTTGCTTTCTGTTAAAGTGGGCTGCCAAAGCTTTGAGTTATGGTCTCTGTGGTTAATTTATGATTCATTGTGTCATGTGACCTCAAAAATCTAGGTTAAGTGTTATAAAAATATTAGAATGTGCTGAGATGGATAGATTAACACTTGAAATGAAAGAAAATGAAGAAACAGAATACTTCTTGACATGGGACTTGTTTTATCAATGCTTAACTAATAAAATCAGAGATTAGAATTTAAATAAGATCTAAAAGATAATAAAAACTTTTGTATTGAAAATTTTGCAAGATGGATAAACTAATTGTATTATTGTTTTGCAATTATTACTGATATGTTTATTATGCTTACTATTATGATTTATGCTGATTAATATTATATTTCTACTTAAAACTATCTGTGTCCAGACTAGAGGTGGTATTCAGCAGGTTCTGACCAGTTCTGGAGAACCGGTAGAAGAAATTTTGAGTAGTTCAGAGAACCAGCAAATACCACCTCTGACTGGAGATTTTACAGTATCCTTCCCCTGCCATGGCCACCAAGCCACGCCCCCAGAACTGGTAGTAAAAAATTGAATCCTACCACTGGTCCAGACAATATGTTGTTCAGATTGATATGGAATTTTTTATGTGATATAAAAGGAAAATATATTAATAAAAACATACATAGTATGAAAAAAAATCTAGGTTACTTCAGCAATTATTAAAAAGTAATTGGAGATCCACAACTTAGGTATGTTATTAGTCCTGAATAAATTATATTTTTTGGAAGGGAATGACTTGCTGCAATTTAGGGAGAAATAAACAATAGATCTTTTGGAGTAAGTTTCATTCTTTTCAATGGAATTTTTACTTGGGAATTTGTGAAATAACTTTGCAGAAATATAACTGGCAAATCAATATAATCTGTACAGATGTTTCTAGATAGTCACAATCACTTGCAGCTAATTGAAAATGGTCTGTGATTGTGTGTCTAATAACTTAAAAGACTTCGACTTCTTTAGGGAAGAGGTTGGAACAAATTTCCTCCATCTGTTACACAGTGAGAATCTTCTTTCTTGAACATCGTTACGCTGCTGGAGCAAGAATTCTTGTTACAGTTCATAGACAAGGTTGGCAGGAGGGTCAAGGAATTCTAAGTGTTTATGCTGGTTGCCTATGGTGGCAAAAGCACTTGCAAAAGATTGTTGCATTGCGGATACACCCTCACGGCATGGTAGACAGAGAATTAGGGAACATGTCATCGTATTTTATGGCCAAAACCAACAAAGTTCTTAAGAAGATATGTTGGATAGAGATATAAAGCCATGGAGTAATTTAAGATTTTATATTGTCTTTTACCTGTCTTAATGGGATTTTGTCTGCTAATACCAAAGTGCAGTAAATTGGTCAACTTTTCTCGATAGCCAATAGTATAGTTTTTGATACAAATCAATCAACAAATTCTAATTTAGCCCAGTATTTCTTAATATGAGTACTAATGTAAGTACTTAATATAAGTTAATTTCTTTAGATTTTAGAGAAAATAATTCTCATAATCTGATCTTTAATCATAGGAATTCCAGGAATTAAACTGAGAAACCCTTCCTTCCTTCCTTCCTTCCTTCCTTCCTTCCTTCCTTCCTTCCTTCCTTCCTTCCTTCCCTTCTCTCCCACCCTCCCTCCTCAAAAATAATTGTAACCAGTCTTTTAATACAACGAAATGTATTAGCATTGCATGTCTGTGAACAGCTGGCTGCTGCAATTGCTATAGATTAAAACCTCAGTACACTTATAAGGGTAGCTCTGTATCTATTGCGTTGAGATAGTCAAATTGAGGAACAATTGAAATATTGGTGATTTGTCCAAACAGATCAATAATGTTCACAACTGTTTTACAAGATTCAATTGTGTAAACACGTTTCTTGCCACTTTCATCATCTGGAATCCTAGTAAACTTGGGTATTAGTGGAACATTCCTAGATTAATGACATGTTTTTTGTGGGGGGGGGGCAAGGGTGCGACTCATTCAAAGCTCACTGAATCCCAATTGTAGACTCAGTTTCTTATTGACATGGAGCACCTCCATTTTTTGAATGCAATTTCAGCCTTCAGGTGCACCCCAGTGCCCCTCACCAGATCTCTCTCACCAGCAGACATCTGAGTTGCTCCTTCATCCTTTCCTTACCACTCTCTTCCATTAAGACATTTCAGATTTCAGTCTTAGTTCCAAGCCAGCAAATTGCCACTGCTCCTTTCTCCAGGCCTTACCACCAACTTACTGGGTACAAGGGCCAGAGGGAGGCAGGGAAGAAGGCTTGGATATGGTCCTCCCACATTTCCTGTGCCATATATGGGTTGTTGAGAAGTGTAGTTGGAATTTGGAGTACTGAAGTAATTCCAATTTTGCCAAATTTCAATACCATAGGAGTTTTGAGTCACAAATCTTGGATGTAGTCTATAAATTAACCCATCTGATTTTTTTTAGTTCAAAATTAGTTGCCCTCTGATGCACTGTTTCATCCAATGAAGGTTACAAACAGGTTTGAGAATTTGAGTATTATATAGATTTATGTATCTAATCATCCATTAATTTAGATGCAACATTGGTGGCACAATATGTTTTTATTATGATTTGTTTTGTACATTAGGCTAAAACATGATGTGGTTTATTAGGTACTGACATAGCATAATTTGTAAATATCTCCATATATTTTTACTATGAAAATCATGATTAAATATTGTATCTAGGTGCAAGTTTTAAATTATTCTGTAAGACTTAAAATTTACATTTCCAGGGAATGTTTGCAAAAGAGAGGATCAAATCAGTTAGGTTTAAAATCTTGTTTCAGAAGGCTGCAAGATCCTGGCTGGAAGAAAGAAGATTACGTCATTTTTAATTAGAAGTTTGATACATAAAGGTGGAAAGATCCAATACATAATTAATTCTGTAGTTCTTTCAAGCCATCTAATCATTTTTCAAAATTCATTTGACCTTGATTATACTCTCAATTGCATTGTTTGTTTTAATTTGAACATTAGTACTTTGATCTTTTGTTGGCACTGGAATTCTAGGCATCAAGAGCTTAAAAAATCATAATAAAATTACAAGCTCCTTCTTAACATATTATTAGCGCTGAAATGAGTGCAATGGTGATAACATATATTTATTCTAAAGTAGTTTTGTGTCTTTTACAAATTTGGGACTCAAGTTTGAAAGGTCCTTAAGGTTTTTTTATTAGTCATATTTGGAACTGCTAAAGATTTTTGACTTTTGAATGAAAAATATGTACTCTAACACTGAAGCATGTGAATCAGTAGCATAGCCCAAAAGTGTGTTTGTCATGATCAGGCTGCAGTTGAAATCAAGTATGACAACATGATGTCTTCATTCATGTTTAAAATCCCATCAGTATCAACCTGCATGGCCAGTGGAATGAAAATGTAGTTCAAAACATCTATAGAGTGCCTGATTACTACTTCAGTTTAAATTGTTCAGGATTCAAACTTAATTTATGAATGTGATTTTGAAACTTTTTCAATTTCAGGCAGGGGAAAATGAATTATGGAACTTGCCTACTTATAAGTAAGGCTGCCTGCCAAATAATGAAACATTGAAACAATAATTAATTAAATACACAGCAAGTGTTAAAGGAAAATGTGGAGTTGCTTATGTAAGGTAAAATTCATTCCTGTAAAAATGTAGTTTCAAAAAAATGTTAGCTATTTCTGGATTAGATCTAGACTAGGTGTAAAATAAATACAACCCCAAACCTATTGAATATATCAACAGCATTTTAGCAGAAATTAATCAAGTTTCTCATCTATGTCTTCCAACTAATTTTCTGCTGGAAGCAAATTACATTGCATTTCAGATTAAGCTATTTTTAGTGATTGTTGATGTTCCTGCATTAACACATGGATATAAAATGATATGAGTATAAAATAGATGTTTTTTAAACTAATGCTATATGAGTAAGGAAAAAAAACTTGTTAATATGGCAAGTATGCACAAATGCAGGCAACAGAGACTCTACTAAATCAACCACAGCTAGACAGTCAATATCCTCACTGCTGGTATATATAAGTCATAATACATTTTTGCAGAATATTGTGCCATGAAGATATGAAATTGATAATTCTTTAACAGTTGAACTTATCAGTTTGCACAATCATGCAAACTAATGATAGAACTGGATACCCTGAAATCTGACAATACAAAATGATGCCAATACTTTTTTGTAAGGTTACTATGGCATACAAAGGATGCACTGCTATAAAATTTAACTCTGTAAAGTCAATTCAGACTTCATCATCTGACATCTTTATTTATGATATTATCATTGTTGGCCATGATCATTGAAACACAAGCAGTCACTCATGCAGTTACACACATCATTCTTGTTTGGAAGTACAGGGGTTTTTTGCTCTTAAAAATGGATGTTGAATTTATTTCTTTTTTTTTCCTGGTGTTTTGGTGTATAGATATAGACAGGTACAAAATATATAGGTGCTTTCCATATTTTGCTCTTGCTATGTAACCAATTAGATCAGGGGTCCCCAAACTTGGCAACTTTAAGACTTGTGGACTTCAACTCCCAGAATTCTCAGATTGTCAGATTGTTCTTGTTCAAACCAGTTCAAATGGACTGTACCCTAATGGACTAAAATGTACAATAGCACAAGTGATATAACTCACCATATTTTGTATGTTCTGGTCATACAAAACAATGGGAACTTACTAAAACCCTTTGCTCTTTTGATTTTCACCCCAATATAGTCTATGCTGATGTCAAACAGCTAAAAGTTGGCAAATAGAATGTATTTTTTTAAAATTTGAAATTTATACCCAGCAGCTCAACTTAACAGAGGTACATTCATCCCATTCATAGAAGAGCTAACTTTCCTTTATTGTTCAACTAGCAGTTATTTATCACCTTCAGCTTGTATTTTCTATTCATAACTATAGCATGAACTTTATTTAAATGCTTCACAGTTTGTGTTGGTTTTTTTAATGGGTTGGTGATGCTGCTTAACTGTGAAAGTAATGTTCTTTAATATTATAATAGACAAGAACCAATACTATCCATCTCACTACTATTTTGTCTAACTTACTAACAACAATATATTTCACCAGCATTTACTATTTACAAGAAAAATACAAGAACCAAAAACACTACTATCAATCAGTGCTGCTCTCTTCAGTTTTCTAACTGCACCTCTGAATTTGACACCAACAAGGCACAATAACATGTAGAAAGAACATAAATGCTAATCCTTCAGCAAACCAACTATGCCAATCCAGAATCATTATTGTCTTTAAAAAAAAGTAATTATATATAAGAAAGACAAGAATGAAAACTCAACCACTAACAACTAATGCCAACTAGAGAAATTGTTTTAAAACTTTTCTATTTCTATTCTAACCAAGCCATATATTATCTAACTTTCTCTTTGTCTTCCTATCTCCAGTCATAGGAATGAAAGTTTTTTTTCTTTGATTACCTTGTTAAAGACTTTCCTTTCCAGAGCTCTTCTCTCAACACTGCCTGTGACAGGCTTTATCTCTTACTCCAATTGTCTGTACAAATTACTTCCCCCACCTCTCCCCAAAACTTCGATCTCTCTTAAGTCCAATCCAATGGATCCCAAAGTCAGTCATTGGGTCACTCAGGTGGCTGGGATGGAAGTATTACAGGACACAGGAGCTGCATATTTTCTCTGCTCCTTTCCACAATTGTCCATGTATTAGTGGTTCATTTATTCTAGCCAATTTCTCCTGTCTTGAGTACAAAATATGCACCACCTCTGAGTCTTCTCTCCATCCCCCAGCCCAACCTAAGTAGGGTCATGATAGGGTAGTAGAACATAAAGAGCAAAGGGGGTGTCCAAGCATCAGGACTGAATGAGTACTGACTTAGAGAAAACAGGAGGTACATTAGATAGGAGACATTTGACAAGGGTGTGGATGGTTGCAACAAATGGCCTACCAACAAATGAACTACCTGAACAAAGAAATGAGCTAATTTATATGTAGATTCAGCACAGGTGACACCCGCACAGATGGATAAATTCAGTTGAAATGGCAATAATTGTATGGTTGGAAGACCTGGAAGAGATGGATTATCATGGAGAGAAATCTACCTGTGTGGTTTCTGATGACTTGGGGACAATGATGGCACATAATCAAATCGATCAGCCACAAATGAATATTTAAATATTTTTGTTGCTTGTACTTTACATAGCAATAAAGTTATTGGTCTCAAGTGGCATTTGTTCTCTTTCATTATCTAATTATGTATGATGGGCAGAGGACAAATGGGGCTTAACATCCAAAATTGAAACAGAACATTTCACAAATATACCATTATTCAGCATGCCATAGTTCACGAAAATGTTCTGAATGAACAGATAAAATATTTCAAAAGTAATAGGAGAGGTCACAAAGATAAAGGAGTCATGGCTCTCAATATGGAAAGATATTGGTTATTTTAAATACTGTTGTTTGACCTCTGTGACAAAACTACACACTTCTTTTTTCAGTGAAAAAGGAATGTACAGCTGTTTGTTCTCCCTGTTCCCAGGAAAGGAGAGAAGGGGAAGCAAGGGGTTTTCGTAATGATTATGTATGTAATCTCACACATATGGGTCCTGCTGTTTCAAGGCATATGGATTTGATCAGTTTAAAAAAAGATCTTCCTTTCAGTTTAGAAGTTTCATAGAGCAGAATATGTTTCAGTGGGATTGAATTGAATTTTGAGGGCAGTCATAGGATATTCTGGTTTATGTGATAAAATATCAGCTGATTGGTTCTATGAGTGTTTAATGGATGTTTAAAAGAAGGGTCCTGTCCCCCCAACCTGGTTCTGTGGGAACTTGGGGGAAGTTTGTAAATATTCCAAATTCAGTTAGGGTCTAAAATATTCTGCCTCTTTGAGGAAATAGTGTGTATGCTGAAAACCTTTCTTGATGGCTAGACTAGCTCCTATATATGTGTGTGTTTGTGTGTGTGTGTGTATGCATGTATATGTATATGTATATGTATATATGTTTTCATAGATTTTCACGGGTAAATGTATGTAGGTCTTGGTGTATTCAGGTTTTATCCCGTGTAAGATTGAGAGTATCTTGGCGACGTTTTGATGAGATCCCACTTGCCATCTTCAGGCTGGTGTTTTCGGCTTTGTGTTTGTGCCAGCAAAGCTTGATCGGAGCTGCCTTCTCTCTATAAATACTGGAGGGGAGGTTTGGTGTGCTGGCTCTGTTGTAAGCGGGTTGGTTGACTGTGTTGTTGGCTCTGTTGTCACTTCTTGATTGGTTGATGGAGTTGATGTTTGCTGATTGGTTGGCTGTGTTGTTGGCTGTGATGTTGCTTCTTGACTGGTTGATGGAGTTGATGTATGCTGATTGGTTGGCTTTTTCATAAGAACCTGTGTGGCTGAGGTAATGGCTGTGTGTCCTTCAGCCTTTTGTGTTGTAACTACCTGGGTAGTGGGCTGTGTGATGACCTTCTGAGTTTTATTGTTGTGACATCCTGGGTCTTGTGCTGTAATCTCCTGGGTCGTTGGCTGTGTTGCAACCTCCTGAGGTTTTGTGTTGTAATCTCCTGAGTTCCGTGATGTAATTGCTGCATCACCAGCTGCTACACCCCCCTCCAACCCTCCAAACTAAGCAAACTGACACACACTATGAACACATAGCCAGACCTCAAACTCGGAGCCAAACCAAGGCCTGGAATGTCAATTACAGCCTTCCACTCAGGATATTACATGATTCAAGGTATTGGTAACAACTTACAAAGTCCTACATGGCTTGGGTCTGGGGTACTTGTGGAAGCATCTCCTGCTGGCATCACATTCCGATCGCCCGGTACACTCTCACAGGCAGGGCCTCCTTGGGGTACCGTCAGCCAGACATTGTCGGTTGGCGGTGCCCAGGGGTAGGGCCTTCTCTGTGGTAGCACCTACCCTATGGAACCAGGTCCCCTTGGGCCTTCGTTTGGCCCCCAATCTCCCCTCCTTCCTCCGTGACCTGAAGACCTGACTCTTTCAACAGGCCGGTCTGGACTGACCAAGGGGGGGGGGCTTTGTTTTAGAGTTATTTTAATTAATTTTAATCTTAATTATTTTGTCACTATTAGGCTTGTAATTGTTTAATTGTTTTTAATGTAAATTTTTTTGTATTGTGTTTTATATTGTTAGCCGCCCTGAGTCCTTAGGGAGAGAGGGCAGCATACAAGTCTAAATAAATAATCATAATAATAACACACCCAACCAACCCGCTTACAACAGAGCCAGCACACCACACCTCCCGTCCAGTATTTATAGAGAGAAGGCAGCTCCGATCATGCTTTGCTGGCACAAGCACAAAGCTGAAAACACCAGCCTGAAGATGGTGAGTGGGATCTCATCGAAACATTGCCAAGATGCTCTCAATCTTACACGGGATAAGACCCGAATACACCAAGACATATATATATATATATATATATATATATATATATATATATATATATATATGTCTTGGTATTCAGATCTTCGTAAGATTGAGAATATATAACATGATTTCATCCATCATTCAGGCTGGGTCTTCAGCTTCGTTCTTCTGGGAGAAGAACGAAGCTGAAGATACCAGCCTGAAGATGACGGATGAGATTTCGAAACGCTTGAAGGTATTCTCAATCTTACACGGGACAAGACCGAATACACCAAGACCTACATATATATATATATATATATATATATATATATATATATATATGACTACACACACACACACACACACACACACACACACACACACACACATATATATATATATATATATATATATATATATATATGTAGTCGTTGCCTGAAACAGGACATATTGGGAAGAAGGCTGTCTTCAAATCATGTCTCTAACAAAAGAGACACCTGAACCTGGCTCAAAGTGATTACTTCTGTGCTTATCAGGGTTTTCTTTATGCTCTAGAGTAGAAAATGCCTTGACCCTGAATAATCCTACGGTTGAGGAGACACATGGTCAATACCTTGCCATATAATGCAGTTGAACTAGATTGAATAGTGGCCAAGAGATTATGGGTCAGGACTGGGTGGCAATTACCATGTATTGGCCTAGATTTCTCTTCCCCTTCACATTTCAGTAAAAAGTGTCTGCTAGTCTCACAGCATTTATCCATAGGAGTACAGGCAGCTATGTTGTTACCTACTGGAATAATCTATTGAAATTGAGATGAGACAAACAAAAGAAAATTCATTAATCAAGAAGATGGAAAAAAGAGGGAAAATGTTGTACGTATGGCATACTTTGAAGGAATACCATTGAAATATATGCCTCAAAGGCACCTTTACACCTTTTTTCCCCCTTTCAAATCAAGGGCATCATGAATCATCATATACAATACGTGGGCATCTGATGTTGATCAAATACATCTGACAAGTGTTTTAAGGCAGCCAACTCTCCATAAGTAAAATCTGAACTAATTAAAAGTATGTATGTATGTATGTATGTATGTATGTATTTATTTATTTAAACTGAAGATAAACAACAAGCAATGGAGGTTGGGGAAAAAGCCAACTGAAATAATAAAAAATACAGAATCACATCGATGAGCTGAACTAATCTCCATAACCCATTCCTGAAGTAACATCCAGTGTTCAAGAACTTAATAAATGACAGCAAAATCATGGATGCAAATCTCAGAGTGTACAATAGTTCAGAGTCAGGGGCTATGACAGAGAATCTTACTTGAATCTTATCAGATGGTCTTGTTTAATTAATAGCATTTGGAATATCCCTACCATTAAACATATTAGGACAGGCAGAAGTAACCAGAGAGAGGTGGTCCCAAAATAACCTTCTCCCACTTCATGACAGGCTTTGTAAGTGACAACTAGCATCTGGAAGTGTATTCAGAAGACTACTAGACGCCAACACTTCTTGCAGAATAATGGTATAATTTGGGTATGCTGAGGTGCATGCATAATTGCCTGCATCCCCAGAGTTTTGCACCAGTTGTGCTTTTTTGAACCTTAATCTTGCGCACGTGAGATGGCGGGTGGTCTGCTGGTTTCTCTAGATCACCACCACCAGTAGCAGCCATGAATTCAGGAGAGAGCTGTTCCTGTGGGTTACTAATAAAGGGGCAAAAGCTGACTGGGCAAAGGATAAACAAATCTCCATTTACAGTAAGGGAACAATCCTGCACTGAGTATTTCCTTCATTTCATCCACCATAAAGCTTGCAATCTAATGATGCTATTGCTGCTGTGGAAAAGATGGGCTTCACTCTCCTTCTGGCTGTCATTCTTCCTTCCCTTGTACCTGTACCTGAACCTTCCTCTAAATCTCCTTCCATTGATTATTCTTCTCCCACTCTCAGTCATGATTGTTTTAGATATGGGGTTTTTACTACACTGGATCTAGTTACCTGGCTAGCCCTAAATTTTGTCTGGCTGAAGATTAGAGAGAAAGCAAAGCAAAGCAAAGCAAAGCACTCTGCTTAAAAGGGAAAAGAAGTGATATTCTGATATTCTATGTGTATGTATATCTGTATGTAGGTCACCAAATCAGCTCTGCAAAAATTTTCACAAGCACATCATGCAACAAAAAGTTTTCTGAACCTCATTTTGCTCCAGGTGGTGTTTTTATAGATTTTTGTAGATCTAGGCATGTGAATCTAGGAAGTAGTGCAGAAGCCCATGTAATGTAAAGAACAATTCTCCAAATTTGAAAACAGACCTTACAGGATGGATATTTTGGAGAAAAAAAGAAGAAGGGCTGCTTGAAAAAGAGAGGATTGGAAAATAATATTTCTTTTCTTCCCTACTTCCCCCCAACCTGTCTCACCACACACCTCTCAATGATATCAAATACCAGAAGAGAAACACACTTGAACTAAAGAAGGATGGAGGATTTCCAGCTTGAGAGGCAGCCATCTGTTTGCTTATATGCCTGCTGTGTTCCATCTATTCCCCAGAACTTTACTCTCCAAATAAATGGACCTAGCCACAGTCAATAAAATTTGTTTCACTGGCCAAACTGGTATTGGCAAATTGATGATGATAATGGTAGTAGAATACAAAACAATAGTCCAATCAAGTTACAATGAATGCAATGGAACACTCAATGTTGCTTGAAACATCCACATTTTGTCCCAGATATAGATCAAAATACTGTTCTCTTTCCCTTACATTGATGTTTTGCTTTGCAAATAGAACACTCAAAACAACTATTTTGAGTTCAAATCAGTTAGCAGCTATTTCCATATCTCTCTTCTCTTTATATAGTAAAGACTTCAACACACAGCTGGGTAGTTTTAGAGTTCTTATTTTAATGCCTCCACTATAGATGATTATACATGCAATTCATATCTCCCTCTGCAACAAAGCATTGTGCATATACCACCAGTCCTTTTTTTTGCAACTGCTTCTTCATTATAGGTATTGGAATGGAGTAAAAAAATGGACAATTTGTCAAACTTCTGTGGCTGTTTATAAAAATATTCTTGACACGTGCAGTGTCATATTTTAAAGTCAAACTGTGGCATTAAAATGGTATCACTTTCTATTACCGAGAAGCAAAATACATTTGCTTAGGAAGAAGTAGGAACATAAAATGATAATCTATGGCTTTCTGAAAATTGTAGCAAATCCACACTTGCCTTAACTCCTAACTTAATGTTTATTGTATATTTGCAGGTATATGGAGACTTTTCTGTATACAGATTGTGTGTTTATTGCATTTTAATGTTTGTAGGATTATAATATTTCCCTGCCCTCTTGTTTTATTTAGTTTTTTTATTGGTTTGTTTCCTTGCTTTATACTATATTTTTCTACTTTTGTAATTTGAATTGACTTGATCATCTTCTGGATGAAAAGCTGGGACAAATGAGTAAACCAACAAACACATATGCTAGAGTTCAGCTGAAAGTTTGTTTGTTCTAAAAGAATACATGAGACAGTGAGTAAGAAGGGGGAAACTCATGGTTTCTCTACAATTTAAACTGAAGGTTGTACAAGGCCATAATAATGAAATTTTCTCCACAAAGAGGAGAAATGGTGTATATGGTACTCAAAAGTCTTATATAAGGTCAATGTTGCCACAAGATTTAGCATCTTAATGCGATTGAAATAAAAAAAAGTAAATAAATTAGATCACGCTTATGAGAGTTAGCATGGTTTAGCGGTTAAAGTGCTGGAATAGGAATAGCAAACCTCAGATTTTAGTCCTCCCTTAGTACAGGAGCTATTAAATGACCTTGAGCCAATCACTTCCTCCAACTCTAAACAGTGTCAGGGTCTGTGTAAAACTGGCTGAAAAAGAAAACCCCTTCTCAAATCATGCTTAATAGCTGTGCTATATGGATGAAAGTAGCATACTGTAGCTCCAGAACAAATGGACCTTGCAACTAATCAAGTGAAACAAAACACTAAAAAGAACAACTGCCACAATGTTGATTGATCTTATGGATGACATTTGATTGATTAATGGTAATTAAATATAATTATGAATTAAATGTGCATGAATTTGTTGTGGCTTAACTCACTCTTTGTCCTGGTCCCAATTTCTGGCACACTGTTAAAAAGCCAACAGTTCTTCACTGTTGTGGATGTCTGAGGTTGAATATTTCTATCTGGCAGATTTCCACTCTGACAATGGAGAATTCTAAATTAAAATCCCAGCTTGTCTATCTGCTTGGGACGTTATCTCATAATTTAGATGGTTTGACTACCTGAATGGGAAGTAGAGAAATTTAACTGTGTACACTTTTTCATTATTATTTATTTGTGAATGACTATATCCTGAAGAGAACCAGTTTGGTATAGTGGTTAAAGCATTGTGAAAGAATGGGAAATCTTATGAAATGCTACTCCAAAGGTACAATCTCAATCTCTCTCTCCCTCTCCCTCTCCCTCTCCCTCTCCCCACTCTCACACAGGGAGAGATATATCTATTGGAAATAAAAGGAATGATTTTATCAATGAAAGATCAAGGCAGAAAGAAAAAGACAGAGCTGACATATGTAAAAATGGTCAGGAACAAACATTTTTGGGATTAGTTTAGACATCAAAAAGAAAAAAAGGGAAGAAGGACTTCCGGGTTGAGCCCTCTCGCTAGCGGGTGACGGTTTGTGATCGTCCGTGACCGCAGCCCGGCTCTTTCATCTGAGAGCCCCGATCCTTACGGTTCAGGGCTGAAGCTGCCTCGTAGGGGTGGCGGAGAAAGGGAAAGCTGCCAGACAGAGTGAGAGCCATCTCCCCTTGAGTCTGGTCTTTTCCCTCTGAAGGCGACAAGCGGTGGTCAATATGGCCATGAAGAAGGTCTCAACTGGATTAAGATTTGTGCAGGAGAAAGAAGTTGACAGCAGAAGAATCGGGGTATTGGAAGGTAAAATCAACAAAGGTACCGGGACTAAGATAAAAGCGAGCTTTTTAAAAAAAAGAAAAAAGCGGCATAAGTATCAAGTGAAGGAAAAAATAGTAAAATATTTTTGACAGCTATAAGGGCTTCAAACCAGGAAAGGTAGAAGCAGATGGGAATTAAGTTTGAGGCTCGAAAAACCCTGAATATTAAAACAAAGGAAAGGGAGAAGATTTTGTGTGACAGAAAGTGCCACTCAGTGGATAAAAACTGAATTTAAAGAAGAAGAAAAATATCTTGTTCCTTTGTGGATTGGAATTGTTACAATTTTAAACAAATATTGACAAAAAAAAGCAAGAACTACAGAAGGTGAAAGTTTGAACTTAAATAAAAGACAGACTGCTGGACTAGCTGGTGACATTGATACAGACTCTGGGCATGGGTTGAGATTTTAAAAAAAGAAAGAAGAAGAAATAAGGAAAATAAAAACTTTGTATATACAAATTAAAATGGAATCTAAAACATGAAAGAACTGCTACAGGAAGTGACTGAATTAATTTGGCTCTTAATCGAAGACATGGAAATGGTGAACAAAGAACAAGAAGAAGAATCCTGGAAGGGAGGAGTAACACAAGGAAAACCATTTTAAAGAGACAACTAACACAAAGATCACTACAAATAAAAGGGAAAAGGAAGGTGGTCCAAAAAATGAAATCTAAGAAAGCAATTAAAAAGAACATTTATGGAATTAGGCAAGGTAGAAAGGCCAGAAGAAAAAGAGACAGAAAGGTAATGAGAGAGAGTTCAAATTGGATGGAGAAGGATATAAAAGAAGGAGGAGGAAGGAACAAGAAACAGGAGCAGAAGATAGAGAAATATGGATTATATAATGAAGAAAGCTCGTTTACATAGAGATAATGGCTAAGGTATTAAGAAGGGTTCTGCATGGAGAAGATGGGTAATAAGAATATACTGTAATTATTAAAATATAAAACAATAGAGGGGCTACTGACAACAATTTTTTTAGATGAAAGTACACTCACTTTTACTTATAAAAAAAGGTAAATGTTGATTAGATAAATTGAATTAATTGAAATAATTCTTGAAGATGTTTAAAAATGAGACTTGTCAGTAACCAAGGTTAATTTTTTTTACTATTACTTTGAAATTATAAATAAATTTTAAATTGGGGGGATATGTGTTGCAGAACCCGACTGAAAAGATATATAATTATGTAGCTTTTCTTCTTCTTTTTCTTATTCTATCTTTTGCCTCAAAGGGAATGATTATTATAATGTTATTATGTTAATCACTGAGGTGACACTTTCAAAGTAGTAAAGGGGGGTAAGTCTAGGTTTTTTAAAATTCTTTTTTGTGTTAAAGCTTGTATTGATTTAGAATTATGGAAAGAATACGTGATGAAAGGGCAAATCTGACGGTTAAAAGAAATATGTAAATGATAAAAGAGCATTAATAATGTGAAGATAGTTTAAGGATAGATATGGATAAACTTTATTCTTTATATGATGAGCAAACATATTGTTATTTTTAAAAGAAATATAAATGCTTAAGAACTATTTATAATAATTTGAAATGAAATGGGGTTATATAGATTGAGATTAAGATCTGAGACTAGGACTAATTTGTTTGGCTCTTTGTTTGCAAAAAATGGAATGGAAGTAAAAATGGGATAAAATACGAAGTTAAATGTTAAAAATACTATAAAACTATTGTCATATTTGCATGTAAAAGTGATGACCCAGAAATATGCTGTCTACTGAAAAGAGACTTATTTAAATTGTTAAAAATTGAATAAAACTTGTTTGAAAAAAGAAAAAAAAGAAAAAAAAGGGAACACAAAGAGTCTATTGATCTGTTTTGAGGATAGAGGGATGTGTTAACAAGTGATGGCAAGAAGACAGAACTTATTTGATCCATATTTTACATCTGCCTTCTCTCAGAAGGAAATTGAAACCCCACCTGGCCATCACTGTTTCACTAGTGGAAGAAGGAAACTGTAGTACAGAACCAATAAAAATATTTAGCTCATTTAAATGAATTCACATATCCAGGGCCAGATGGATTACATCCCAGGATACTAAAGAAACTAGTGAAGAGATCACAGAACTGCTAACTGTGATCTTTGAGAACTCCTGGAGAATTGGTAAAGGCCCAAAAGACTTGAGGAGAGCAAATGTTTGTCCCTGTGTTTTAAAAAGAAAAGGAGGAGGACCTGGGAAATTACAGACCTGTTAACTTGAAGTCTAGGAAAAGCAAGGTTTTGAAACAGATGGTTAAACAGCGTGTTTGGAAATGCTTGGATAGGAATGCGACAATTAAAAAGACAAACCCCAGCATGAGCTTATCACAAACAAGTCAAGCTAGACATACCTTATCTCCCTTTTAAAACAGGCTGGCAATTATAGATCATGGAAATACTGAGGGCATGATATCCTCTTTAATAAAACAATAAAAATAGATTTATTATCAAACTGTCAGATGGATTTATAATTGGCTAAATGACCGTACATAAGGAATACTCATAAATGATTTCACATCAGATTATAGAATCAAGGTGAATATCACAGGACTTATGCTGCTCTTTTAAAATTTTTATTACTATTTTTATTAATAGCCTGGATGATGGACCAAATTTGCGCATAGCACCAAACTACAAGAAGTGGCTAACAATTTAGCTGAAAGAGAGAGAAGACTTCAAAAGATCTAGATAGACTTGACAATGGGCTGAAAGGAACAGGATGAAAGTTCACAGAGAAATATAAAGTTCTGTGTCTGAACAAGAAGAATGAATTGAATTGAATACTTTATTTGGCCAAGTGTGCCTGTACACACAAGGAAATCGTCTCCGGTGCATAGGGAAACCTATCTTAGTGGTAATGTATGTGAAAACAATTTGGTTGCTTGAGCCAACAGTTTTATGCAATTTCTAAAAAGGCAAGTGCTATTTTGTGATACACAGATACCATGTTATGGTACTAACTGTCCCCCACTATCTTGCTTTGAGGTATTAATTCAAACACTATTTCTAGTTCCAGGCAAAAGCAAATCAGCAAACGGGGGCAAGTTCAGATGAAACTTAGCAAGATGCTACAAAGTCTGAAAAGAATTCTATAATGAACAAGTAAAAGGCTGAGTATAGTGTATTGAAGAGTTTACTAAGCAGAGACATGATAGAAGTTTTTAAATACTTGAAATGTTGTCCACAGAATAGCCAGTGGACTTTTTCTTTGTTATTCTAGAATGCAGGAGCAGAATCAGTGGATTAAAACTACAAGGAAATTGGTTCAGGCTAGACATCTGGAAGAACGAGTGGAAACAAGCTGCACATGAAGTGACACGTCACCTTTCATTGGAGAACTTCAAACAGAATGGATAATCAGCTGTCTGAAATGTTTTAATTGATCCTGAACTGAGCTGCGGGTTAGACTAGATGGTACCTGACATTTGTGTCTGAGGAGATGTGTGAGAGGTAAACAATGTCATTATGGTGGGTGCAATGGGCCAGTGAATTATGGAACCCTCATCACCCCACACATCATCATCAACATCAATATGATCATCATCATCAAATAACAGAGTTGGAAGGAACCTTGGAGGTCTTTTAGTCCAACCTCTTCAGGAAATCCTATATCACTCTCAAATGAAAGTGATTAACATATAATAGAAAATGTTGATAAAATCCCTCTCTTGACAATTATAAACCACAGTAGGTATAATTAGAGAGTGATGGAATTTTTTTTTAGATACAAATGTGCCCAAAGTTAAAAAAATTGTTGCTCAGTCTCATAAAAAACGGGTTATTCATTCAGGGCTGCAGATTAACAGAATGCTAAGGATATTGATTGGATCTTGAAAGAAATCCAGATTGCAATGATCCAGATACAGGATTTATTGTATAAAAATAATCTATAACTCTGAATATTTCTTGCAATATTAAGCTAGATCCATCATCTCTGGGACCTATCAAAGAATCCTGCATATTTTTTCGTTGCAATTGGAATAGAAACTAGAGATTAAATCTTCATACATTGTTGATTTCTGTTATCATACAGTATAAGGAACCAATCCTGTAGCTAGGTTTCTCATGTTCAGTACTTAGAATAATATCTCACAATTATTTTTAACAAGCCAGATCTTGGAAGTGGAAAATAAAAGATAATTATTTCTCTTAATTTGCTCAGAATAGTAAATTAGCATTTATTTATTAAATTTTTCTATCATTCCAACTGCTATAAGACATGCACGAACATGAAAGATACAATTAAAATCAGAATTGTTTGCATTCATTCTGTAATCAGAGCAATATATAAACATAAATTGTTAATTAATTTTTAAAAGCCTTCCTGAAGAACTCTGTCTGGTCTTATTTCTAAAATTTCAACTGCATTAACTTCCAGGGAAAGGAAGGGAAGGGAAGGAAGGGAAGGGAAGGAAGAAGGAAGGGAAGGGAAGGGAAGGGAAGGGAAAGGAAGATATGTGTGTTTGTGTGCATATGTGTGTGTTTGTAATATTACACATACAATTATTAGATTTATTTATGTATAAACATTTTAGATTCCCTCCTGACAGGTGCAGATTTTACTAATTTAGGTACATTAAAACTGAAAATTGTTTTTTTTTCCTAACAAGGAAATCATATGCCTCACATGAGAAGAATTTTTCATTTAAAAGATTGGTAGATAAAATGCTTATCAATGGTAATTTAAAATCCACCGGAGGGATGGCAAGTTGTTATAAAATCTATACATTCTATAAAGATTAAATAGTATAAAAAGGGAAGGGAAGGAAAGTATGCAAAAGTTTGTGTGCATATGTGTATGTTTGAAAAACAGATATTTATGTACCTCCTGACAAAGAATGCTAATTTAGGTAAAATAAACAAGGAAATCATATGTCTGAAACCAGGCCAGACCCGGAGCAGATGCTAGCCACTGAAAATCTGAAAAACAGATATTACGCAAAGAATGCCCAGAAAATAAACAGTCTGAAACCAGGCCAGAGCAGATGCTAGCCACTGATCTTGAATAAGTAAGATTAATCACCAGGCTGTGAATCCTATTTGGTCCAATATTTGTTGTATCCCATGAACAAACAAGTGAAGTGAGGAATGAAGAAAACTACCATTATTGGATAAAAAATAAGGTCTATACAAAAAAATAGGGATAAGGAAAACCTCTATTTGTGCTTGCAACTGTCATGAACAGAGCACTTCTGTCTTGCTCATTCCTTATGTCTCACTCAGCTAAAGTGCAGGAAAACACTTTATGACTGTGTGTACTAGGTTTAAGCAATTATAATATTACAGTAATAATGTTTTTGTAGGCTAACGCAGACTCTCTGAACAGGGGTTCAGAATTGGTTGCAGAATACAAAATATAGGTTTCCAAAAGATTTATATTAAAAAAGTAATTTCTTATGCAAAGGGGAGTGAGTGAAAGAGGAAGGAAGGAAGGAAGGAAGGAAGGAAGGAAGGAAGGAAGGAAGGAAGGAAGGAAGGAAGGAAGGAAGGAAGGAAGGAATATTACAGTGTAGAAAAGCAAGCTTCTGGAAGAGTTTATGATAGATTATTTATTTATTTATTTATTACTTGGACTTGTATGCCGCCCCATCTCTGAAGACTCAGGCTCTCACAACTAAAACCGAACAATGAACAATAAATTACTTAAAAGAGAATTAAACAATCACAAGCCCAGTATCACTAAAAAACCCAATAAACATTATAACATTAAGAATTTAAAATTTAAAATTAAAAAAAATTATGAAGGATACACTCAAAAAGTTTTATATAATACTTTTATGTCTACTAAAGATTATTTTAATGGCTTAATGCTTCAGACACTTAATTTTTACTCAATCAAGCAAACCTATTGAGAGAGAAAAAGAGGAAAAACCCTGGTAAATTTAAGTTTCCAAGCTGAAACAATATCAAAACAATAATATTTTGTTTTTACAATAATGGGCCCCCAGTACAAGGTATATGCTGTTTTAAATTTCATAAATCATATTAAAAAAAAGATTTTATATCAGACTGCAGCAATTACACTTAATGGTACTGGGTAATCAAAATAATATTTTTGGATAAAATAAATCTTTGTTAAAATGTGGTGGCATAATTATTTCTTTTAAAATCAACAGTTATTAAGCAATAAAAATAGCCAATGCAGAGAAAAAAGCAGAGAAAAGAGAAAAAATATAAAGAAAAAAAGTACATGTAGCTGTCATCTTAGTTCATTTAGTGATCATTCAAAGTTACAACAAAGTATTGAAAAAAGTGACTTATGACTGTTTTTCACACTTACAACCATTGTACCATCCCAATTTGATCAAAAATCAAATTAATCATGTGATCAAAATTCAAATGCTTGGAAACTGACTCATATTTACGACAGTTGCAATATCCTGAGGTCATGTGACCACCTTTTGCGATGTTTGACAAGCAAAGTCAATGGGGAAACCAGATTCACTTAACAACCCTGTTACTAACAAGTTACTAATTTAAGGTCATAAAATGGGGCAAAATTCATTTAACAAATGTCTCACATAGCAGCAGAAATGTTGTGTTCAATTATGGCTGTGAGTCGAAGCTATTTGTATATAAAATACATGATTCCTCCCTTCATGAAGACAAGTACAATTTCAATAATTTATCGCCTTCTCTAACATTAAATAACTCTTCTTCCAGATTTCTTCTCTTATCTATAAAGCAATTATAAAGCCTTGTCATTCAACTTAAATGAGGAAAAGTCCATTAAGAATTAAAAGAAGTAAACAAACAAGCAAACACACACACACATGCACACACACAAACAATTCTTAATCAGTAAGTAGTTTCACATTATAACATAGTAACATCATTTTCTCTAAAAGTACAAAATTTCTTCTGTCACATCTTGTCTCTTATCTGTAAAAAAAATCTTTAAGAACCTCATCAGTTGAACTTTTAGTAAAAAAATCCATTAAGTGCCACCAGAAACATCAACATATTTAAAATCTTAATTTTAATCCTTTCAAATAGAGTCCTTATAAACTCTTTTGCAAATTTAAGTTTCCTTTACTTTTAACAACATAATTTATTTTGTCTAAAAACACAACCAAAAAATCTGTTCTTCCCATATCTTATCTATAAACCAATTTTTAGAGTCTTGTCATTTAGTCCCAATTGATCATTAAGACCAGCTAGAAAGAACATCATATATATTTTAAACTTTTATAAAGCAAGCCAATTTTATAGTCCTTTTTACTTTTAAAAATCTTACTGTTTGCTCCCTTAAATAATGTCCCAAAAAGCTGGTTTATATTTATTTTCACTGTTAATAGAAAAGAATATATGTCAGTTCAGGACTGAACTATGTAATCTGCAGTACTCTCTGAGTTTGGCTGTATACAGACGTTTCATTACCTGACTAGGTAACAATAAGTGCTAGTGAATGTGGGATTTGCTCCTTATTTATATACAATTGCCCTTTCTCCTTGGTGGTTCCTTGATTTAGGAATTGTTTTCTGCTTGATTGTTGCTCTGGTGTTAATTCCTGCTTATCTGGGTATTGTTTCAGGAGAGGCAACATTCAGGTCTGTTTTCTTCTTAGTTTTAGTTTTGGTTTTGAATGGTACATAAATGCAGTTATGTGGGACACAATGACTCAGTTAAAGATGCTGAGTTTGTCAGCTGGAAAGCTGACAGCCTGAGTTTAAGACTCTAATGCTGCATGATGAGATGAGCTCCCATTACATGCCCCAGTTTTTGCCCACCTAGCAGTTCAAAAGCATGAAAATCAAGTAGGTAAACAGGTACCATTTCAGTGGGAAGGTAACAGCATTCTGTGCCCTGGGTATATAGTTATGCTGGCCACATGATGATGGAAATGTCTTTGGACAATGCTGGTTCCTTCAACTAAGAAATGGAAATAAGTACCATTCCCTAGACTTGACAGGTGAAACCTTTACCTTTACCTTTACCTTTAAATGCAGTTATCTTTAGATGTCTATTGATGATGGATTTGTCTGAATACCAAGCTTCCAGGAAATCCCTAGCATTTTGAGATTTAGTTTAGTCTCATAATTCCTCAGATGAAAATATGATTGACTCAGTGGTGAGATTCAAATTTTTTTTACTACTGGTTCTGTGGGCGTGACTTGGCTTGGTGGGCATGGCTTGATGGGCATGGCAGGGGAAGGATATTGTAAAATATTCAGTCCCTCCCCACTCCTGGGGTAAGGTTACTGCAAAATCCCATTCCCTCCCCATCCCACTAACCTGATTTCCAGCTCCATTCTCCTGTGAAGGGCAACAAAAGAAGATCCAGCTGATCAATTGGGAGGCAGAGAATAGATGGGGGTGGGGCCAGTCAGAGGTAGTATTTGCCGGTTCTCTGAACTACTCAAAATTTCCGCTACCGGTTCTCCAGAACGGGTAAGAACCTACTGAATACCACCTCTGGATTGACTCTATCCATATTTTATGAGATTAAAGAGTTTTCATTGGGTCTTCTGACTGCTAGCTGATGTTCATGGATACCTTCTGCTAGTCTTTTGCCTAGCTGTCCCACACAGAACTCCCATCTACGAAATAAAATGTAATGGCCTGTAGTGGACTTTATTATGTCCATTATTAATGGCCTGTAATGGACTTTATTAGATAAAAATAATTCTTCAAGAATCTGAGAGTTCATGGAAAACCTTACTACCATGTTTCCCCAAAAATAAGACCTACCCCAAAAGTAAGACCTAGCACTATTTTCTAAACCTGCCCTAACATAAGACCTACCCCGAAAATAAGACCTAGTGTAAATCTCCAGTTCCAGGAAGACTTTTCAGGGAGCGTGCACCTGCGAAACACCTCCACATACACACTCACACACACTATTTGGCACCATAAATATATAAGACCTACCCCGAAAATAAGACCTAGTGTGTTTTTGGGAGCCAAAAAAAATATAAGACAGTGTCTTATTTTCGGGGAAACACGGTATTTACTTTATGATTCATGTTTTCTTATTCCTCTTTCCTTCAAATATCCATATATTACATCATTTAGTTTATGTAGATTAGCAGCTTCACAAAGTGAATTGTGTAGATAAAATGAGATTTACAATTAAGCTTTTAAAATTTAAATCTAATGTTCTTCAACCAAAATCAGAGTGTTCAAGGCTTCATACAGACATTTGCAGCATTTTAAATGGATACCTATAACGTGTGCATTGAAGATTCTGTGACTACCATTTCCTTTTTTTCCCCAGTGTTGGGAAGTACACGTTGTGTTTGATTTAGGGCTATGTGGCTGAAAGAGAGAAAAAGGAAAACAAACACAAGAGGCAGTGATTTATTGGATACTATCCATTATGAAATCAGGGGGTTACTGAAGCTTGCATAAAGACCAGAGAAGAGAGATGGTTGGAAGAAATAGGCTATATCTTTTAAAATGCAAATATGGGAAAGACTGGGAAAAACTTGGAATGCTTCTTTGGCCAATGAACTGACATCAAAGTGGAAACCAGCTGGAAACTTGCTTGAAAGGCTCAAATGGAATGCAAGGTTTAATGCCATGACCAATGAGGAAAAGCAAGAAATGAGGAAAAATCTTGATCAGATTTTTGTTTTGGGTAAAGTTTAGCTATAGTTCCATACTGTACTTTAAGAGGCATTTTATGAACGATTTTCTAAATTTGGCAGAACTTCTTAATTCACCAGAAAAAGAAATGTAACAAATCTCTTCTTCCATAACCCCTGATGTTTGGGGATTTTCAGTATATTTTTCAGAGAAGAGAAAGCAAAACCTGAACTTTATGAACACACAAAGACTTATTAATAAACTTCCTTGAACAAGATCCATGTGAACATATTGTAGATCACATTAATCTTAAAAGTAATTCCTATGAAAGGTGGCTACATTTGGCTCAGTAGACAAAAGTATAAATCACCTTTTTGTTCTTACTGATTGTGTTGGCATTTTCTTTAATTTGTGCCAAGAAGGGCTATTTTTCAAGTTCCAAAGCATCTACTTGGATCATAAAGTAAGAATAAATGAAATTATTTTCAGAGAAGCACAATGCACTTCATAGCTTCCTTTCAATACTTCTCTACAGTATACCAAATTTAGTTTGTTTCAGAGAAAAATTATTGAGTTTAAGGTATCCATATTCCACCCCAGAAAGTAAGGGAGTGGAGGAAGACTTGCTTTGAATTTTTGTAATACAACATTAATATAGGATGTATTCTAAGAAAATTTATCTTAAAGATATATGAAAATAGAACGTAAGAACAAAATAGAAAAACCTTCTGTCTTTATGTGCAGAAGAATAGAATTGAGAACAAGGAATCTAATTTAAATAACAGATCATGTGATATCCAATTTACAGAGTCTAAAAAATAAATATGTAACCCTGACGCCAATAGTATAGCAACATTAACATGTTTATGCTTAGGAAAATAATTAGAACTGGAATCTATTACTATCAGATATTCAAAAAAACCAGAATTCTAACCCAGAGGTTGTAGATTTGCATTAACAAAAAAGACAAAAGCAAAAAAAAAAACCCTAATTTATATGTATAGATGCAAATTTAGGCCAACTTTAAGTGAAAAACAAATACATTTTTGTTCTTGCTACTAGGACATATTCTGAACTCTGAGTGCCAATAAGATTCTCTGTGCCCAGAACATTAACTATGTTTTCTGAAATGTGCATATTAAAACATTGGGAATTGTAATATTCACAGAGCTGTTGTAAGGATTTCTGAAATACTACACACAATAAGCATGCTGAATATTTGAAAGAAGCTGTATGTTACTTTGACTTGTGTTATATTATGTGATCATCTACATATAACGTTTGTGGAGCTTATGTAGTTGAAGTAAGACCTTGCTTGGAAGATGCTGATGCAAGAAGAAATATATTCATTAATCTTTAAGATATCGCAATAGTCACATACTCTAATAGCCCCTGGCTCTATTTTGTGTCTTGTTTCACTGAAGAAAAAAAAGGTTGCTACCTTCTATACTGTCTCAAAAAGATTGGCACTGTTAAGTTTGCATGAAGAGACAGACGCGGAGTGCTTCAAGCTCTTTAGTTTATTAGTGACTACAGCTCAGAACGGACCCGACTGGCTTTGCTGCAGCTGCTACTTATAGCCGGCAGCCGCAGCTGACAGCCAATCAGAGTGCAGGGTTTTTTCCGCACTTTTTAAACCAATCATTTCCAACACTTTACAAGAACAATTCAAACTGAATAAATGATTTCAAACCTGCATACATAACACCCCTCCCCACTAGGTTCAGTCCATACTCAAACCCCAATCTATCTAATGTATTCTTTTAAATAGGTGGGGCTCTTACGTGTACGTTGAGACCTACATGGTTCAGGTGTTTTAAGGTTCTCACCTTGTGAAAGAGAAAATGTGTTTGCTGACATTTCTTTACTTGGACTTCTAGTAATGGTAGAACCTGTTTGGTTACTACAACCTGGTCTCTCCTCCCAATCCATCTCCAACCCAATGTCAGCACCCAAATCAGGTAGTGTTGTGCAATCTTCCACTTGTAAAAATGGTTGTTGGTATTGTGACAGGTTTTGAGGTGATTCCTGTCATGTTAGCTCGTTACACATGGGGTTGATTCTTGCTTGCTGATTATCCTCATAATCCTCCCTTCCCCCCTAGAAGAGGCAGTAGGTATGGGAACCTGGGAGGAGCAATGGCGATGCTCCTGAGGTAGTCTGGATCTTAGCTGATCAATGTGCCTGCTCCAGAGGACACCGTCCTCTGTTTGTACCCTGCAAGACCTGGGGCCCGTAATTTGGGTTATTTCAGCAGGAATCCATAGTGGTTCACCCATAAGGTTCTTAGCATATACAGAATCACCCACAGTGAAAGTGCGAATTTTGCTAGTGGAATCTATTGGTGCGTTGGGTGCGTAAGTGGGATGAAGGCAGTCAAAGGGGAATCTGAGTTTCCTACCCATCAACAATTCAGCTGGGGTTAAATTAGTTGAGGGGTTGGGAGTGATATGCTGGACACTGAGTAGTTTTTCAACTTTCTCAGTGATGTCCCCTGGACCCAATTGCTGAAGTTTTTCCTTGGTAAATCGTACCATACGTTCAGCCCGGCTGTTAGCCGAAGGATGCCCAAAGGCTGTCAGGGCATGTCTGATACCCTACTGTGCTAGATATGATTCAAAAAGGTTGGATGTAAATTGAGAGCCATTGTCAGAAACAAGCACATCAGGTAACCCATGAGTTACAAAAAGCTTTTTAAGCTGCTTGATGACAGCTTCAGTTGTGGTGGATGCCATAGGGATAACCTCTAGCCATTTGGAATATGCATCAACTATAATAAGGAAAGTGTGCCCTCTGGTAGGGCCAGCAAAATCAATGTGAATCCTGGACCATGGGCCCCTAGGACATTCCCATTCCTGTGGGGGGGCGAGAGGTGGGGCAGGCCTGACTATCTGACAGTTGGTACAAGATGTTAGCCAGTTTTCAACCATTTTGTCAATACCTGGCCACCATACATAACTCCTGGCCAATCCCTTCATTCTGACAATTCCCGGATGACCCTCATGTAACATTTCCAAAACCTCTTTTTGTAGTTTTGCAGGAATAACCACCCTGTTACCCCACAAAATACATCCTCTTAATACAGATAATTCAGTTGCCTGGATTTAAAAGGTTGGGCAAGTTGAGGTAGATCTTGAAGTGGCCAACCTTTCTTAATCCAGCCTATAACAGGAGCCAATAAAGTGTCCTTGGCAGTCTCTCTGGCAATTTCAGCAGCATGTACTGGAAGCTTGGCAACAGTTTGTAGAAAAAAGGCGTGAGTCTCAGGAACAGGGTCCTCAATGTGTGAAGGAAGTGGGCAGCGACTCAAAGCATCTGCGTGCCCAATGTCTTTACCAGGTCTGTGGATCAGTTTGTATGAATAAGCAGCAAGAAATTCGGTCCATCTCAGCATTCTTGGTGACAGGATCGTGGTGTTGGTTTGTCCCCTGCCACAATGCCTAAAAGAGGTTTATGATCTGTGACAACAGTAAATGTTCTCCCATATAGATACTCATGGAATTTCTTGACAGCTGCTACAATTGCCAAGGCTTCCTTGTCCAGTTGGCTGTAGTTCCTCTCTGCTTTAGTCAAGGTGCGAGAGTAAAATGCAATAGGGGCTTCCCTTCCGCTGGGAAGCATGTGGCTCAACACCCCCCCTACTCCAAAAGGGGATGCATCACAAGTCAGAACAACAGGCAAGTTCTCAGAGAACTGTATCAGTACAGAATCAGACGTGATTTGTCTCTTGATATTGTTAGCAATGCAGCATGTTAACAATGCAGCTTGTTCCTTCCTGCCCCAGACCCATGCAGATTTTTTGTCCAGCAACCTATGTAGGGGTTCTGCAATGCTTGCCTTCTGAGGTAGAAACATATGATAGAAGTTAATGAGTCCCAAGAATGCTTCCAAATCTGTTTTGCATTTTGGCCTGGGGGCTTCTTTGATTGTCAGAACTTTGGCCTCTGTCGGGTGGATGCCATGTTTATTGATCATGTAACCCAAGAATTCCACTTTATTTGTTCTAAGTGTGCATTTTTCTTCTTTGACTTTTAACCCCGCTTTTTTGAATCTGATTAAGACTTCTCTGAGTCTCTCATGTAATTGAGTGTCATTTTCAGCAGAAATTAAAACGTCATCAAAATAGGGCACCACCCTGGCAACCCTTGTAACATTCTTTCCATAAGGCTTTGAAGATGCCTGGTGCCACGCTTACTCCAAATTGCAACCTTTTGCATTTGAAAGCACCTCTATGGGTCACAATGGTTTGGGCTTCTGCAGTGGCATCATCAACTGTTAACTGTTGATATGCCTGTGCCAGGTCCAATTTGGCAAAAACTGTGCCCCTCAAGAGAATGTAATAAATGATGCACTACTGGAACTGGATATGTGCTCTGTTGTAGCACATGGTTCAATGTCCCCTTGTAGTCTCCAGATTCTTACAGACCCATCAGCCTTTACTGGTGTGACTATGGGTGTCTCCCACCTGGAGTGGTCAGTGGGCTCTAAAACCCCTTGAGCTATTAGTTTATCTAATTGTGCATCAATTTTTCCCTTTAAGGCAAATGGGACCCTTCTGGGTTTTAAACGGATTGGTTGTACCTTGGGATCTAGGTTAAAGGAGTCCCCAAGTACTTGCCTAATCCATCACTGAAAACCTCTGGAAACTCAGACTTCAAGGCCTCTTCCCACTCAGTGTTGCTCACGTGATTGATGCCAGTCACCTCGACGTCCAGCGGGTTGAACTATTCAAGGCCCAGCAGACTTGGGTGATCCTTGTCCACGATGGTCAGTGGTAGGCTTGGTGTGGCCCTTGAATTTCACGTTGAATTCTCTTGTTCCAACTACTGGAATCTTGTTCCCTTGGTAGTCTTTAAGAGTCAATGCTTGCTTCTTGAAGTGATTCTTCTGGATGTTAGGAAGTAGTCTGTGAATAGTGTCCCATGACACCATAGAAAGGTATGAGCCTGAGTCCACTTCCATTTGGCAAGGCCTTCCTTCAATAAGTACCTTGACATGCACCTTTCTGCTTTTTAATGGGGAAGAATGACCAATAGTTACTGTTTGATGAGTTTCATTCTTCCCATTTGCTTCTGTGCTGTGCTCCGCTTTCTCACTGAGGTTGTTAGGCTTGAATTCTTTGTCTTTGCTTGTAGCAAACTTCCTTCTGTTGGGTGGAGTTCTGGATGAATTGCAGACTCTTGCTAGGTGTCCTCTTTTATCACAACGGAGGCAAATGGTGTCTAAAAACTTGCATTCAGTGCAGGGTGGCTTCCCCACAACCTCTGCAGTAGAAATCTTGCCTCTTTCTTCCTAGGTCTTTCTTTTTCTGCTCCATTCTGAGTCTGTAAATTCCTTCCTCCACCTTACTACAGTCTGACTCAGAATCTAGTTCCTCACAATGATTTGTGGTGGACTTTTCCACATCAGGATGGCTCGTGGCCTTGTTAATATTCTTCATGGCTGCTGCTGAGGACTTTGTGGCTTCTGATGAAGAGGCTTCTTCTATTGCTTCTTCCAGCGTGATCTTAGGTTTCATTAATAGCTTGCTGTGCAGCATCTTGTCTTTAAGGCCTAAAATGAAATGATCGCACATGGCCTCCTCATGCACCCCCAATGTCTCTTAAACTTGCCACAAAGTCGTTTATGTTTTCGTTTTCCCCCTGATCGTGATGGTAAAACTCGTGTCTCTTAATGAGGCACGATACTTGTGGCGCGTAATGGGCTCTTAACAGCCTTTCCAGATCAGGCCAAGCCATTACCTTCACATCTGCTGCTCCCGCGAGTGCCTTCACCATCTTGAAAACTGCTGGACCGCAGTACGTAAGGAAGACCGCCCTCTTCCGCTGCTCGGAAATGGCGGCAAGATCGTTTCCCTCCAAATACATTTGGAAACGATCTGCATACGACTCCCAGTCTTCTGCCATCAGATCGAACGGGGCTGGGGGGGGTGTTTAGCGCAGCCATCTCGCTCTTCTTCTGTTCCGCATTGCCTTCTCTTCAGGGGAACCCCACCTTCATCGCCAGTGTTAAGTTTGCATTAAGAGACAGACGTGGAGTGCTTCAAGCTCTTTTGTTTATTAGTGACTACAGCTCAGAACGGACCCAACTGGCTTTGCTGCGGCTGCTACTTATAGCCAGCAGCCACAGCTGACAGCCAATCAGAGTGCAGGGTTTTTTAAACCAATCATTTCCAACACTTTACAAGAACAATTCAAACTGAACCAATGATTTCAAACCTGCATACATAACAGGCACCATAGGCAATATTTACAAGTATGCATAGAAGGATTGCTTTGGAACAGAACTTTATTTGTTTCATAAATTTTCACTTTCTCCTCTTCTTATTTATTTATTTATTTATTGAACATGCGCCCCATCTCCGAAGACTCGGGGAAGCTTACAACTAAAAACAGGAAGAATAAATACTTAAAAAGAGATTAAACTAATTTTACAAGCCCAAAAATTACAAAAAGTAAAATTTACAATAGTTAAAAATTAAGAAACCTATTCCCCAGGGAGGGTCACAGCCCAGGTTGGTCAAACAACCAGGTCTTTAAATCATGGCGGAAGGTGCGGAGGTCAGGGGGCGGAGCCCCAAGGCAGTTGGTTCCAGAGGTCAGGGGCTGCCCCAAGGGCAGGGGTCCACAACCGGCCAGGCCAGGGGTCAGCGACAGAATAGGCTTCTCGCCAGGGGTCCACCAGCCGCATTGGCCTGTCGACGGGCCCGAGAAGTCCTTGCCTATGTGTCGACAGGGCGGTCGGCACTGACATCGGCAGAAGACGCTCCCTTAAGTAATGAGGACCCATGTCGTGTAGGACTTTGTATGTTAAACCAGAACCTTGATCTCACCCGAGTGCAACCAGCAACCAATGTAGGCAGCGCAGGAGGGGGGTAACATGGGAGAATCGGAAACTCCATCACCACCAAGCCACAGCCGCATTTTTCACCAGCTGCAATCTCCGGATGGTATGCAAGGGCAGTCCTAAATAGAGAGCATTGCAGTAGTCGAGTCTAGAGGTAACAAGGGGTGAGTGACTGTCGCGAGGGCATCTCGGTCCAGAAATGGGTGAAGCTGATGAACAAGACGGAGCTGGGCAAAGGCCCCCCTGGCAACGGCCCCCACCTGCCTTCTTCCCTTCTACGTAGTGCCATCCTAATGATATTGTACTTCTGATTCCGGATTTCACTTTTTAACCAGAAGCATCTTTCAAGAAGGGAACACATGGCAGGACAAAGTGACTTACTTACATTGAAGAATGTGTGTGCAGGATGATACTCGAAGGAGAATCATAACACATAAGGGGAGATAGTGTATTCCCTATCATTTCTGCAACCCTTCTTCATCTCACAGCAATTAACTACACACACACACACACATATATATGTGTGTGTGTGTGTGTGCACTTGCCAGCGCACGACGCCCGCAGGTGTGCATTCAACTGAAAGCAATATTTGTGTCTTGAGCTTAAGCAGCCATGTTGAAGACAGGGAGATGTGAATAAGGGGATGCACACAAGGGAATGTAATTGTTAACTCTGTCTTCCCTAAATGAATCTCTTATAAAAATAAAAAGAATGTAATAATTAATTCTAGAAAATGATATATATCTTACAAAATGGGACATTGAGAAGTACACAGAAAAGCTGTGTTCCTGCAATCATTTTGGTGCTGTTGCAGTTGGACAATTTATAAACACAGCAAAATAATTTCTTTAAATTCCACTTTCCTGTTAAAATGAAATTTAGCTTGCCAGAAGTCACCTTAGAAGGGAGTGGATGGCACTGAAAAATATTTAAAAATAAATAAACACATACATGCATAAATAATAAAATTACATATATAGCAATGCTTGGCAAATGTCACATATTAAGTTTAACAATATAGAGATAAGTTCTTCCAAGCTTGAACAATGATTTCTACAGTTCATACTACAGTTCAAGGTCATTCAGTAAGGACATTTCTTCAAATAGTTTCCCAAAATCTTTTTTATTAATTGATTCATGCTGAACTATTTTGAGGTAATCAGAAGACACCCTTTTCTCCATCGACTGTTTAGCCCTTTAAATGTCAAAGATGACTTTGTCCATTTTCTCATGTGTGATTTATAGCATCATCTAAATCACCAGCCATTGTTGTGGTGATAAAGCCTGTCTTCATTACTGTTATCTCAGCAACAACTGGTGGTAGGATAATGCTAAAAGATGCCATCACTAATGAGAAATGCCCTGATTAGCTCTTAATAATCTTTTCTTCAGGCTAAACATATCAACCTTGTTCAATCTGGGTTTGTTTCTGTTGGTTTTTTTTTTTTTGCCTTTCTTGTGCCAACTCAGTTGCCATCTCCAGTCTATATTTTATTGGTGACATGGTAAAAGATAAAATATTTTAACATATAAGGATTGGGAAGAGAAAATACACATGTCTCTTAGGCAATATAAACTTGACTAGAGTGAAGCAAATAGCTTCATAATAGCCCACCTGAGGCCAAAAAAGTAAAAAGCAATACTTTCAACAGTTATATCCCTGCAAAGCCACCATTTTTGACTCTTTTCTGCCTTCATTTTTAAAAGTTTTTATCTACTCTCTGTCTCTCTTTTCTGATGTCTCTCCTTTTTTATACCGAGGTTGCCAGGAAAGGACAGACTGATTGAATCTTGTATGCAGATGACTTTGAAATGAAACTGCATGCAGCCTAAGTTCCCTTTAGAAAATAACTGCTCTTGGAATCTTCCTTACTTAAATGAGCCTTTAAAAAGGAACTCTAATGTTCAATCTATAAAGAAGGAAACTCACAAATAGATTTTGCTTTCCAACATAATGGGAATTACATAAAATTATTCAACACCTTCTTTATATATTTCCTTCTATTAATTGCTATGTATTCCAGCCATGTCATTCTTCTTAGAGCTCATCTTCTGATCTTGTAATGGTGGCATGGAAATTTTTCCAGTTTTAGCTGTTCTGAGTTAAGGTAGCATTTTCCTTCTTTCATTATAAGTTTTGTAATGGACACATTTTAGCATCCTTCACCAATGAAATGACTGACAATCTTCAGGGACTGGGACTGCCCCAAAACCACTTCAGGCTTCTATGGGTGTATTTATTTCTTGCAGTCCCCATGCTGGTTTTGCTTTTGGTTCTAAGAAAGACCAGATACCTGACCTCTGCAGTGCTATTTACCCATGTCTGCTTGCTAGCACTTTCTGAACACTTGTCATATTTTTTCTTGAGCTCTATACACACACAGTTTAGTGCTTATTTGAAAGAGTTCTGAAACAGTCTTTTTTAAAAGACAGGCTTAGCACTCTTAAAAGATTGATTTAAATGAGAAAAGCTCCAGCCAGCTATATGTTGCTAACAAGTGATTCCAGGTTCTTCAGTGAGGACTACCCTTCACTCATTATATTACTTTGGATAGATACTGAAGCTGAAGATCAATACTTTGTTCACCAAATGAGAAGAAAGGACTTATTGGGATAGACCTGGGAAAGACTGAAGACAAAAGCAAAGGGGGTGGCAAAGGATGACATGATTAGATAGTTCATCACCAGAGGTGGTATTCAGCAGGTTCTGACCAGTTCTGGAGAACCCGTAGTGGAAATCTTGAATAATTCTGAGAACCAGCAAATACCACGTCTGACTGGAGATTTTACAGTATCCTTCCCCTGCCGCCCACCAAGCCAGCCCACAGAACCAGTAGTAAAAAATTGAATCCCACCACTTGTCATTGCCTCAGTGAACATGAGTTCGGGCAGATTCTGGGAGACAATGGAGGATGGGGGGCTTTGTGCTGTGGTCTATGGGGTTGTGAAGACTTGGGGATGATTTTGAGACTGAACAACAACAAAATTACTTTGGTGGAGGAGCAGTGGCCTCTCTATGGGCATCCTCTAATCCTGCTGGATGCAACCAATTCCTTGTAGCCATTGTCAGGATAAGCTGGCTTGTTGAGGATCTTTTCTCTCTTTCAATTCACTCCATACTTTTCTCTGAACTTGTCAACCTAAATTTATTTATTTAATGTATTTATATATGGCAGATCATGAGCATGGAAGAACATTGCAAAATAAAATGGGAGTCACATTGAAACAATTACTCCTATTTCATCCATTCCTGGTGTTTGTGGCTGTCAGGCATCCTATTTTTGCTCACCAGGCTTAGTGTTCTTTCAATAGAATGCTAGGCTATTAGTAATAAAAATAGACTAATTAAGTAATCACTAGAACAGTGCACCTCATCCCTACATGTCATGTGTTAGTTAGCCAATAGGGTGTTTGTGAAGTAGGATTTTTAAAAAGTCAATAAGAAATCTACAATCACAGGATTCAAGCCCCACTCTTTTTTGTGTGTTATGCTGTAACACATATAAAAAGGTGGGATTCATCATGTAGTTGCAGCTTCCATCTTGAGTTCCTTTGATCTTTCCTATTAGGTAAATTTGATAGGTGGTAAAACCTGCCATTCAAAGCATCTGCTAACATTTGCCCTCCCCACCCTTTGATATAAAATGTTCTTCTATGCATAGATTATAACTCTGTCAACAATTGCCAGGGTGAACAAATCAGACAATACATGTTGGAAATGCCATAAAAAGAACTTTTTTAACAAATGGGATGGTCATGCAAAAGACTCATTTTTTGAAAAAAAAATACAAGCAATTCTGAAAATAAAATTTTAATTGAAATTACAAATATTTGAAAAGGTATGACCTAGAAAGTGCAACTGAAAAACATCATGACTTATAAAGATATTTCCTGATTGCAGTAAGAAACAACATGGCACAACATTAGAAAAGAGAAACCCTGCCCAAAAGATCAAAATTAGAGAATATATGGAAATGGAAAAATGAAATCTATATTTGTAATAGAAGTCTAATTAAATTCAAGCAGAATATCACATATCAAGGCAAGTTAAGACACTTAGGATATGATTTAAAATGTTTAAAAATAATAAAAACAATTTAAATAGAAAAGTACAATAATTCCATGAGTTTAAAGCATAATAAATATTTAAGTAGCAGTAAAAAAGGAATAAAAAATAACAAAAGAGAGGGAGATTGTTTGAGATTCCTGTACTTATAAGTTTATTCCTCTCTGTTTCTATTTTATTTTTTAAATTAATACATATCTTTTGTTTTGACTTTTCATTTCAGCCTTCACCTCAGTGCAAAGCTTATGCAACAGCAAAATAATATTAACAATTTTGTTACCTTTTGCTATTGCATCCTTCTAGTTCCTCTACTACTAGCTCTTAAAACCTTATGCATCACCTAATCTACTGCTGAATGTGATCTTACTTAATGAAAGTGAAGGTGGATGTACCTATTTAACCAACCAAATCAATAAAACATTCAT